>JASCZW010004794.1:0-54987 GCA_034211315.2 Aedes japonicus
AAACAACATTGATTTCATATGCCAAACTCTCAAAGTCTATGCTCACTTCTCAGCTTTCACACTCTCACTGCGAGGGCGCCACCGTAGACGGTGAACAAAACTGACACCACATATCGGTTTGTCATCTCATTCTCATCCAAATACGAAAACTCCGACAAACCCGTATTTTGTTCACGTTGCTGCCGTTCAGTGTGTATGGGTGAAATCCGACAGTAGTTTGCCACTTCGCACGCACACCAGCAGGCTTTTGGTATCAATTGCCTATCCAAATACGAACAACACCACCAGCAAGCAATAAGGTAACGAGGCCGTACGTCGCCAGCGACCTACCGCCTGCCAACGGACAGTCTCGCAACAGTCAACAGTCAGTCAGTCAGTCCGGTTGTTAGTCGTTCGGTCGGTTGGTCGGAAAGTTGGGCTTCTTCAAATTTCAAATGATACTGCAGTATGCACTTTCATTGCTCAGTTGCGCTGTGTAATCTAAATGTTTCGTGCCATCTTTTCGTTATTCGAGATTATTTATTGGGCTTGGCTTTCGAAAACGAATCGCCTCCTGTGTTCCAGTGTTTGTAGATTGGTTGAACAGTGTAAAGTGAAAGTGTAAAACGTTTAGCGACATCGCTTGTAGCAAGTGTTACGTGTTACGTATGATCGATGTGATAATTAGTGATAAGCGCTAGAGTGGACACTAGTAGGAAAGTAAAACACGGGAAGCGCCGCCAATAGTGAGCATCGATCTATCCGCGTTTTTTTCTTCTCGCTTATGCCCACTTCCCCACCGAGCACGTCCGTGCCTTATGTTCGTCCGCCGTCGATTTCGTGTGTAATATTGAAGCTTTGAAGCATCTGGTTGGCCGTGGAGGTATACTGGTGTAAAAATAGAGTAAATACAGTTAACCACCAATACACAAACACACTAGCACGAAGAAGCGAAGTGTAGAGCCCATTGCGGCTAATAATATTTATTATTGAAAGTTTACACTGTGAAGGAAAGCAATGCCAAAGAGCAGCGAGTTGTGAAGTGCGTAAACGGATGACTGTTGTTATGTTCTGTCTGTTCGTCTAACTCCTCCGGTTGTGCCTTGTTTGTCTATGCTGCACTGCCGTAGGTTGAAACGGTACAAGGTTGAGCTGTGGCGCGAGTTTTGATTTCAATTTCACTGCAAGGTGAGTTCTTGTTGTCTTCCACTATTGGGGACAGTATATGCATGTCAGATAAAAAAATACGCGATGTGCATCGATGTACACGTCTATTATTTTCTTTATCGTGTTAATTAGGTTACCATAAACCGGGTCTATTTGAACTCCTTTTTCTATCGTTCGTGGAAGGAAGCCCCGAATCAATTGAGTTTTGATGCAATCTATTTTTATCGCCCAGTTATCACATGCGAAGAGGAATCAATTCCAGCGGCGGTGGTTAGTCATTCGCGAAATAGCCGCTATCAAATAATAAGCCATTACCTCTATGATCCTATGGACGTGCGAGAATGTTGTTCGTAAGTAAGTGCGAACGAGAAGATAAGTAGAACCACTAACCACCACTATCGGTGCTCTACAATCGCTCATGTTTCACTGAATAATGTGTTCGTATGGACGTGTACTCATGGTCAGGCATTAGCTATTGCCGTGTTGGTGTTCGGCGATGTTTTGCACGGTGCAGATTATGTATCTACTTGCCATTGAGGTATAATCGAGCTTTGATATGCAGAGATAATCAATTGATTGTGTTGAGCTGTTATCAAACGATTGTAATACATATTGTGGGATTAGATAGCTAGATGGTGTAAAAACACTTTTGTTCTGACCCAGGACTACGAAAAAAAAATCTGGAACTGTGGAAACGCTTGGACTTAACCACAAACATCAAATCCAGACAAATATTCTAGCTGAAATCCTAGATATAGGGTCGGATTCTAAGTAGAGAAACGTCTAAATAAGAATCCGTACATTTTGAGACAAATGCATTCCATCATTACATTCAGATCAACAGTCAGCAGTAACATATTCTAAACCTCCAACATAAAATATCGTCAAGATTGGGCCAATACCGGTGCGATTTCTCTAGTACAAATCTAGACTAACATTTGAAAAAGGCGGAAGAGCCAAAATGTAAACAAATCATATTGTATTATACTTCGATTGAACAATTTCAGAACAACTCATTTACCTTGATAATGACATTAAAATCAATTAGGCACCTCCTTAAACAAGAGAAATAATTTATGGCGTTCTTCCGGATCACACATAGCTCTAGTTATTCAGCTGTTCCGCCTCTTTTTTTCAGTTAGCATCAAATTCTGGCAAATAGTTTAATATTTCAAGCAAACATCATTCTAATTATTATATACTTACATCGACTTGGGCTTGAAGCATATATTTACGGGTTTATGCGTAAATATAACTTTTATTTTATCAAAACTTGGAAATAACCATTACGCCCTAATCACTAAGCAGAAGTTATTTCGCCGCATGTTGTCGCCCATTCAAATTTCAAATTGGAATTACGCCGTGGACATAATGTTGTTGATTTCCATTGATTGTTGTCACGCCGTCGATAGGTTGCTAAGGATAATCATCGAGATTGATTTTGCTTCGCGTTGAAGAAAACAAATTCCAATCGGAAAATGTCAAAAAGTGCCGAGAATTTATTAAATCAGTAGCTGTTTACAGTATGTTAGTATGCTCTTATCACGATAATAATTTTTAGAAGCGACAACGGATACAGCTGGTTTTATCGACGGGACAGAATTCAGCTTGAGTGCACAAAAGGTTATATATGAGAACCTTCATATTCCTTCAACTCCTTCACATGCAGGTCCCACATGTTTTGAATTTAATTCGTCCGGCAGTTGCACGCATTCTAACCACATAAGGCAAATTTCCTGTACGGACCTGAAAGATAAGAACTTTCAATACAAACCGATCCATTTCTTAAGATTTGTTTTTTAAAAACCTCCCCCAATAGAATTCTTCTATACCAGTGCCAATGGTGTTAGTTTATCACCAAGATTCTTCCGTGCGGTTCAGAGAACAGATTCTGCGTCTACAGATTCTGCATTTGTTCCTACCAATTCAGGATTTGTGATAACGATACCATGAACAATGAACCGTTGCCGTTTTTACATCCACTGGAATCTGAACCTATTCCGCTGCCGTATGAAAAACTGATGGATCTTAAGAAGCCAATGCCCTTCGTTGGAATGATTAAGAATCCGCAATACAAATAGTACAGTAAGAACAATGTTCGTTCGATATAATCACTTACTTTTTATTTTCCTAGTCGTACCTAGACTCATCCAATTAGTAAAATTAACTGGTATTTTGGTATGGTAACACTGGGTCGTAATTCCTCGCCACTTGATAAATGTGGCGGAAAAGCGTAGGCGTAATAACAAACAAGATGCCAGAATGTCGTAATTTAACGGCGTATTTCCAGTGCCGACAGTTTAACAGGCGAAAATCCTAAGGCGTAATAACACTCTAAAAATAAGCAGAGCGTATTTTGGGTCTTATCAATTTTTAGCTCAATAAAACATACTTCTGCATATATTGTGTGAAAAGGTTACGCACTGCATTATTATACAATATACGAGCATAATAAATGGTTCATTTGAGCTTTCTATGGCAAATAGGATTTGATTTTCGTTTTCCATTCTTTGCCTTCAGTTTTCTCGGTTTCGTGATTTTGGAATACCGCCCTTTTCAAATGTTAGTCTAGAAATGTATCGTAAGGAGAGAACATTGAATGCCATCAGCGGACGAATCGTTCAAATCATGTCGGAGCTGCATCATACATGGAGATCAGAACAGTGAGCGACCATCATCAGCTAAAGCAGAGTTTGAAAAATGCACATTCTTTAAAAAGACCCATAAAAGCCATAGTATTGTGGGTAGGAATGAAGTAGAGCCGATGGTACGACCAGAAAGCCCACACCGAAATAATGAACGGTTCTTGGCGTCTGTAGTTATTCTGGATGGTGTCCACTTGAGACGTGTTGGGTTACCGGACCCTAACCAACACCGATTGGGGGGTAATTAATCACTGCCAGTTGCTTTGAATACTGGGCGTCTCCTTAGGTGGACTGTATTTAATTCGAATTTGGTTGGGTTTGGGCTGAATCCCACTCTGGGAGCAGGAATTGGAACTTCAGCTGATCGGTGATAGGCATCCAAATCAGCCCTAGGGTGTTAACAGTCGGGTCAGGGTCCAAGATAATCTCTTCCGACGTGCGAATCGCTCTATCACTCTCAGTTACACTATTCAGTACTTCTGGATGATTTGAAGCCCATTTCCTAAGCCGAAATCCTCCTCGACTAGCCATTTCGTTGAGCTGCAAGCAACGTTCTCGTGCCGCACTTACTGAATCCGCACTCGTTATTACATCATCCATGTACGTGTCCTCTATGGGGTCTTTGCTGCCAATGGGTATTGTTTTTCCTTATCCATTGCCAGCTGGTTCAATGTCCGTGTTGCCAAAAACGGTGTCGGTTTCGTTCCGTACGTAACCGTATTGATTTCATATACGTCCACAGGATCAGCTGGATCGAAACGCCACAGAATGCATCGCAGGGGGCTATCTATTTGTTGAACGACGATTTGCCGGAACATCTTCTCGATGTCAGCCACCAGCAGGACTTGCTTCACTCGACTTCGGAGCATAATCGACCGTAATTTGTCCAGTACGATCGACCTAACCAGGAGAACGTCGTTGAGTGAAATACCTGATGACATCTTGCATGACGCGTCGAAAACTACTCGGTAATTGAGTTCCGAGGAAAATTCTCCGTCCCGTTACGAAGAAATCGAAAAAGAATTCGATACCCAGCACCATATCAACTGAGCTTGGACTGAAGTAAGCTGGATCAGCCAACTTAATCCCTTCGGGCAAAGACCATTCATGTGTATTCACCTTCCCCGTAGGTAAATCCACAGTAACTTTGGGTAGAACCAAGAAACTCATATTCTGCGAGTACTCCAAAACTCGCAAGCGGACCAATGTGATGATTCGAGACTTGCTTATCGTCGAGATATCCACTTTCTCTCGGTGTATCCTAAGACGTTGGCTAAACCGTTCAGTAATGAAATTGCACTCAGAGCCGGAATCCAATAAAGCTCGAGCGGGGATCTGGTTACCTTCATCATCTTCCACGATGATGACCGCAGTCGCCAACAAAACCTTGGATGAGAACTGCCATGTTGACCACCTGAGAGGATGTGGAACTAGTTTCAGGGTTGTTACGGCAGCGCGGATTTCGCGAATTTCGCGATTTTCGCGGATTTGGCGCGGATTTGTTCATGGCAAATTCGTTCTCTGGCGCGGACTTGGCGCGGATTCGTTCATCACCATCGTGATGTACCCACACAGAAACAAAAGCGTTCCCGTGAATAATGAACGGACCGTATTGAACTGGTTCACGTTTTCAGGATTTTTTACCCAAAAAACGTGATTCAGTTCCTATGATTATGTGAATTCAGTTCACGGTGTATTTTTGCTTGTTCTCGAATCTCATGACTGCAGTTCACGGATCCGCAGCCTGGATTTTTTTTTCCGATACGCAGAATGAGTTAATTGAATTAACAAAATGAGTATACCAGAGCGTGTTTATTTTCAGTGTCAAGGTAATTAGGCTAAGTAGCCTTGAACGCACGCACACTACAGCGCCATTTAAAACAAAGGAGAGCAAGTAAGAAGGAAAATCTTTTGGAGGAAAACAAACCATATCATTCCCTCTGCATGCTAGCAAGCGGAAAAGCTGATTAAGCGTCAATGAGCCTAATGTAAAAAGCAGGCTGTCAAAATTGCGCCTTTGGAGTGCTGTGGTTGCCGACGCAACAAAAAAAATGCAAGTAAAATTTCAAGAACTTCCAAGAAATTCGGATAATCATTTAATGACAATTAATATGAGAACTCCAAAGCAAATGAAAAGAGACAGCCTAGGAATTTCGAATGAATAATTCTAGGAAGTTTCCAGAAATAACTCTATGAGGATTAATATCCGACTGAAGTTAACTATTTCTTGAAAATACGAGAGATTTAATACCTAAGAATTCTAAATGGACTCAGGGACTTAAATTCTAAACTCATTAAAAATCTGAAAGAAAGCATTTTCTTATTTATTTGCACAGTGAGATATGTTTTATAACCTTCTATTTTTAGAGGGCTGCTATCATACAGTTTGGATAAGTTGTTTCTGATTTGGCAGAAAGTATCTGTACTATTACTACTGACGTTCCGTCAGTACAGTGAAGAATTCAAAGAAGCCGCATCATAGCCCAAACGTTTCAAAAGCATGTTGAAACCCGGTGGGTAACCTCCGACCAGCCACCCAGTGATTCTTTCAAACTACAACCACTTAGTTTCTTTGAAAAGAAATTCCCGCCAAGGGCGTGGCAAAACGAAGCGTTTGCGCAGCCAGACATCGAAGATTTTTCTGCTTGCCAGATGATTCGGCAGGTGTCTCTTCGTGATTGAGTCACGGTGATCAACGAAAGGTTGCTTTGGTACTCATGACGCCGAGTTTATCTTTTCGAATTACGGAGGATGCCATCGGCACTAGTGATGGCAAGAGTTTTCGTCCAGAACGGATCGGAATTATTTAAACAATGCTGACGGTAGAACATGAACGTGTAAATGTACATCCATCTTCGCTCAGCATTTTTAAACATTACCGCTTCAAGACTCCCGTCTCATCTCGTATTTCCGGTCCTTTCGAATAAATTTGTTGGACTTATCAGCAATTTCAAGGTTGGAAGGTTCATAAAGAAGATTCCATCAGTCGATGTCGATTGATTTTTTAATGTAGACATCAATTCAAGAAGCAACCAGTACTTGCAAGTGTCAAGTTGTCAACTAAAACGGTTGAATCAGCAACGATTTGGAAGTATTGATTTTTATTCCAGGACGATAGTTTCTCTGGCTAGAACATTGCTCGACATTGTGCACTGTGCGTATCTCAATTGCGTATGCGGAGTAAGAAAACCGAACTATGCTCCGGTGAACAGCTAGCTCTGAACAGCAGCAAATCTGGAAGTCAATTATCACCGACGTGGATCAGCCGTGCGAACAAATCTGAAGCTTATCCATTTATCAATATCGCCGTTGAAAATCTGCCACTTTATCTGCGTACGTGATCTAAAGAACCGTTTCCGTGCGGCATAGTAGCAATCGCTCGCATTGAATTCTCCACTTCCTCGGGATTCTGCAATGCCTTGATCTTATCCATCAGGAACGATTTACAGTCGTAGTACCGATCACTATAAACTAGCCTAGCCTTATCAAAGTCCGAATCCGCATCCGTATTCGTCACGAGCCTGAATATCAACTAGTAAATCGGCGTATCTCTCCCACAACTCCTCGATTCTAATCAAGCGTACCTCAATCTGACTTACAGTAGTATGCTCATCACAACCTTGCACGAATCTCCAGATGTCGTCTAGGGATGTCTGGATGCTCTTCAGCTGCACCATCAACAGCTTGAGGGTAGGTGGCTTCTTCTCGTGCGACGGCATGGAGAACCATATGATTTGCTTCCGTGCATGTGTGCTGGACAAGTAGATGCAGCTTCTCGATCCCATTCCGAACCACGCCAACCGTCGAGTTCGGTTGTTCCGGTTGTTCCGTACTGTTTTGGCCGGATTTGGCATCTTGCCATTACGGTAAAAAGGCCATGGAGTGGTGCGCCGCCAACAACGTGCAGGTGGTTCCCAAGGACAAGAACCCTCCCAACACGCCAGAGCTCCGCCCAATTGAGAAATACTGGGCTATTGTCAAGCGGAACCTAAAGAAGACCAAAAAAACTGCTAAGGACGAGCAGCAGTTCAAGGCAAACTGGCTTTCTGCGGCGAAGAAGGTGGACAAGGTGGCTGTACAAAATCTGATGGCAGGGGTCAAGCGTAAGGCCCGGCAATTCGGATTTGGAAAGCGGAAGCCTAACTGAATATTTTCCTGAATTTCATACTAATTGAACTTGAAAAAGAAATTTAATTTGATTTTTAAATAAACGATTTCACCGATTTACACGCGTTTTCCTTGACCAAATTTTGACCGTATCACCCTTTATGGTGCTTCACTACATGGTGCTTAAGCCGTTCCTACCCTATAAAACATCTTTTTATTCGGGATGTGTTTTGTCGTAGATGTAGTATATCTGCATCACTTTGATGAGAAGGGAACAACTCGCACACATACACACTCACCAAACGGGTAGCGGCGGATGTAAACATTCAAACGACGTTTTCATCTTAGACATTCGTTTAGCCGAGGTGCGAGAAAGGTTTCTTTTTGGCAAATTTCTCGCGGTTTTCAAGTGTGTTTTGAAGCATTTCGATAAAACAACTTATAATCATCAAGGTGCGTCAATAATGCGGTGTTTAATTTTTAATGATTAATGATAAATGTAATAGTTTCATAAATGGCGAAGGGTACCCGACTAACGGCGCATTATAAGTTTGTTCAAGGAGGAAGGCCAATCGAATTTCCCGAAAAATTGGTCGAACTGAGAAAGCAGTAAGGAATTTCCTCAAAATGGGATCAAAATATGGCATTAAACGTGCTACCAAAGGGCGCAACAAAGTATCGTTGAGGATGAAAGGGCAAATCAGGCATGCAGCTACACGGAATCGACTGTCCTGCTCCCAAACAAAGCAAAAGCTCGATGTTCCAGTGACTTCCCGACAAACTGCTCGGATTCTGAATGAATCGCCAAACATCAAGTGAAGGAAACTACAAGGAAAACCGAAACTCAATCTCACTCATAAGCAGAATCGGCTGAAGTTCGCCCGGAAGTACATGGAGTGGAAGACGGAATGGCGTAGTGTTCTGTTTTCTGACGAGAAAAAGTTTAATTTAGACGGGCCCGATTGTTACAGTTGCTACTGGCACGATTTGAATCAAACCAGCGTCGTTAGATCGAAGCGAAACTTTGATGGTATGCGCTGCCTTTCCTACCATGCAAAGCTTCCGATTTGTTTCATCTCAACCCGGATGAATTCCGGAATGTACCTGGAGCTATTGGAAGACGTTTTGATCGGTCATATTGACAACGACGCGAATGAGGTTGAGGACATCGTTTTTCAGCAGGACAATGCATCTCTCCACGTCTCCAAGCAATCCAAGGCTTGGTTTGATGAAAAAAACATTCCACTGCTGGACTGGTCAGCTTGCAGTCCTACCTCGTCTTAACGAATGTCTACCACTGTAGATACATACAAATTTTCCTCCAAACAGTCGTTCCAACAAACGTCTGCGTTTCGATTCTCCCGTTGCCTCTCGAATCGATCGTAGTGGGTGTGTCAACTGTATCCCTTGGTACGGTTTCGGCTTGTTGACATCCAGAACCTACATCGCTGTAGGTTGTTTCTCTCTCAATGTTGTGTTATTGTTGACTGATAACGAATGTGGCAATGTGCCGCGGTTTTTATGTTGTATCCGCTGCAGCATAAGTTGAATTTGATGTGTTTTCCAGTTCAGCACCAATGTCCGCAAATCCAAGGGTCCATATTTGTTTTTGTTAAGATACAATCATTAACTCATAGCAGCCATCATGACCCAGTACCATATCGATCCAAAAGTAATGGCGATGCTGAGATAACTAATTGTGCCGCAGTGATGGCTGCTTACAGATTGTGTCCACCAACCAACCATTTTAGCATCCATGCCACGCATTGGCCGAAGCTGGCAGTTTCCCTTGTCCGGTTCTCCGATTTATCCGGTTCGAAGGACCATAATGTTGGGTTACCGGACCCTAACCAACACCGATTCTCCGATTCCACCGATCTACACCGGAGTACTGTACTGTTCAGCCGTTTGAAGCCCAAGCTATAATAATGGCGCCGAATGAATCGAATTCTTGGGTTCGCGCTTCGTGGACTACCTTTGACAGATCCATTTCGTCTATCTACGAAAGCTACGAAAGCCTCTGCGAGTCTGATGTTCAACTGTCGCAGATACTCTACAAGTAAGAACCGACTGGGATACAATCCTGCAACAAATCAGCGTCAATGTCCAACCAAGGCCAATGCGCAACAATTTAATGCAGAGACTTCCTTTTCGCCGCACCAACTATGGGCTGAGTAGCGCTATTCACGGGTTGCAGCGAATCTTCAATAACGTGGCGTCAGTTTTCGACTTCCATCTGACGCGGAATGCACTGCGTCGGAGTTTTCCAATTTTAAAGCAATTGACGCACGTAGTTAGGATAAGTGTATAGTTTTTTTAAGATCTGTAATCGTTTTTCATTTTAACGTTTTTTTCTTCTTCTTCTTCAAACCAACATTATTAGATCCTGAACTTGGTCTGTTGATGCCCAACTTCAAATAAGTAAATAGTGCTGAGGAAATACGGGAAAGTGAAGCGTGATGTTCGGGAGAAACTCTCGGTTGACCTTTGCTTCGACGCCTACACATGTGTGTACATGGATGTGAAGAAGGAAATCCTCACTTGGATACACTTCATGAACCGGAAGCGGCATACCCTCTATGCCGGTAACAAGGAAAAATGTTTCCTTTCTGCAGTACGTATGTCAGTATAGTGGCAGAAAGCATATCTTCGAACAGCAAAGCTCAGGAAACGGAGACAGATAAAGCAAATTAACGTGGCGATCCCGATGGAAGCTCCCCGGTTCAGCGTTTCTCAACCGTCGAACACGTTCCTGTATACGCTACATGGTATAAATTTTCCATGATTTTAAGCTTATCTTGTCAGTCTTGTATGGCATATAATGGTGTTGAAACTGTTGCTCTTTTAGAACTTTACTGTTTGTTCCCTCCCTGGGTGCTCTCAGTCGATCAAGGCGCAACCAAAATGCTACACCGTGCGTGATTCGATACCCGGTCGATCTTTGAAGTCTTTGAACTTCAGTATTTTGCATATTGCTCTTTAGGTTATAGGTTTGCATATTGCTCCCGCAATGAAGTTAGTTTCCTGATATCTTTTTCGAGGTCATACGCAATGCAACCCATTTGAATATCAAAAGAAAGAAAAGGAAATTACGCAACGATCTCTACAAATTACTCCTTGATATAACAGGGCCAATAATTCTGGCTACATATGTTCACTGTATTCCAGTAATGAGAGATAAGGGCAAAAAAATGCACTTTGATGCACGGTCAATTAAGTGAATGGAACCCAAGAACTGTGATACTAGATTAGAATTAAACTATTCAATTTGTCTGATTGCATTATAAAAAGTTAAATTTATTACAAATAAAAAGGAGCACATATGTGAGAGACCCCGTTAAATGTACTGAAAAAGCACCTATACTACTTGTTTAGATCAAAACAGACTTTCAATCCGTTTCGATCTAAATAATCAATAAGGTGCCTTTTCAGTACATTTAAACTCCCACCTCATTCCCTGTCAATCACATGTGTGCTCCTGTCCTAGCTCCTATCTCTCTACCTATTCCCTATCTCTCCCTATCTCTTCCTAATCTATCTCATTAAAGCTAACTATCTATCAAAAGCTATTCACATAACTTATCTCTCTATCTTATCTAATAATTAATCTAAATCTAAACCTCTATTTCGAAAATTAACTGATCAAGCTTACATCAGTGGTCCTTCAAATATCATTAACAAGACAATAAGATCTTCAATGAAAGCATTCAGCTACATCGATTGGTTTGCTTGGGAGGTTCTCCCAAGCACAGTCCCTAAACGAATTTCGTTACCGAAAAGGTCCCTAATCAGTGTCAATGGGTTCCGAGGAATCTTAGTAGAAAGGATGGTAGCTCGAAATATTCGCTTGTACCCGGCTACAGCACCACAATTCTCCTTCAGAATTCCCCGGAGAAGCTAAAAGATTTCGATGATATTCGTTGGACCACCAATTAAGCTCGATCCTAGTTCAAAACCATTTGCCAAACTGCTTAGAACCAATTTGGAATTTCCATCAAACAGAGGAAAATCATTGAAACAAGGAAAATCAAGCCAAAGCATTTCCAACCAAACACCTTCCTACCTAACGTTTGTTTTCGCTCACTGAAATTTTCCAAAAGCACCACAGTTGGCTGCTCCGTAAACGTCAAATTTTGCTCCTCTGTTTGCATACCTCGATTTTCTCGGGAGGTACAACTTTCCCAAAATCCAGCGTAAATGAAACTCAATTGAGTACGCTGCAATCGGGGTTTTGAAGTCTGCGTAGAAGAATTTAAAGTTTCCGCTTTGAAATCCATTTGCTCCAAAGCGTCATGGAATGTTCTAGCGAATCTTTCAAAAACATTTGCAGTTGTCTTACAGTTCTGTACCTCCGCTATACCTGCTGAAAAAATAGAATCTAATTTATTTCTACCATAGCTAGAATACTCACAAGAATTTGGAAAATCATCCAAAACTTCATCCTTATCTGCTAATTCCTTAATCTCTACTCCTACAAAATCATCACCTCCATACTCATTACTGTAAACCGTCATGGGGGCATTTTGAGTAGTCTCAATATTACGTCTGGGAACCGGAGGAATTCCTTTCCAAATACCCTCACCTGAAAGCTGTTTGCTGAAAAAAGGTCGTCGAAAAGTACTTACTTTCGATTTGACATTGGCATACTCATCGGTCACCGGTTTCAATTTTGCCGGTTCCCGACGGTTCCACCCTGCTGGCAACTTGGACTTTGTACAAGCGGTTTTGACTCGCTTATACAAAGTCGCAAGCTCGCCATCAGGATCGGAACGAAGGAAACCCGGCAAAGAAACCGGTCTATCACTCTGACCGGGACGAGTTCTCCCAACATTCCGACCATTTTTCGGTTTGGCAAACATTCTTTCCAAATCTGGACTCTTCTGGATGGCTAGGTAAGGGAGCGAAAGAAATCACGTCCGTCTGGAATAACTACTCAAAAGCCTCCTAGCGGTTGCCACCAAAGTGTTTGTTTATATTGACGCATTCAAGAGAAAAGTCTGTTGCGATGGCGTTGTCATGGTAGCGTCTTACGAATCATGCGAAGTGGGGTGAAAATGGTGAAAAACGGTCATTTTAATCACGGTAGGCTGCGTTGTCTTTTTCATTGGAATGTCAGTTTTACTTCGCCGAAACGTCGACTGCTGAAGGTAAAGGTGCTCGTTGCTGCTTGAGGCTAGTTCATAGAGACTCAAGAATAATTAGTATCGTTTCCATGATTGATTATGGTTTATTTACTGAGCCATTTGCAATTTTTATGGCACTAAAATTTGAAATGCATACGTGGTGATCAGTTGTATCCACGGAACATTTTGTATACGAAACTTGTGTGATCCATCTCAGAAGACCAAGAAAATGGACGTTTATGCAATGTGTGCAGCCCCAAACCCTCGTAACGAACGGATTAATACAAACTAGAACCATCTTGAACTTAAAGTTCCTGAGCTGTAGAGTGCATGGAACTCAGGAACTTTCAACAAATTGTTTTAGGAACATAGCAGCTGCAGTTCAAGTTGGTTCTGTATTGTCTTTCGCTATGAGAGTTTAGGGTTATACACATTTTATAAACGGCAATTTCCTTCGGTTTGACTTAAGATGGACTCCAAAAAGTCTCTGGTACACAAAATGTTCCGGATCACTGGAACTGGATCTCCACTGTTTGCCAATTGCTGATTTTTGTGCCATAAGCAATTACAAATGGCTTTTGATAAATAAACCATAATCAATCATGGAAACGCTACTAATTATTCTTGAATTCTATGAACTTGCACCTCAAGCAGCAACGAGCACCTTTTTACCTTCAGCAGTCGACGTTTCGGCGAAGTAAAACTGACATTCCAATGAAAATGACAACGCAGCCTACCGTGATTGAAAATTCCGTTTTTCACTATTTTCACCCCACTGCGCATGATCCTCAAGACGCTACCATGACAACGCCATCGCAACAGACTTTTCTCTTGAATGCGTCAATATAAACAAACACTCTGGTGGCAACCGTTAGGAGGCTTTTGAGTAGTTATTCCAGACGGACGTGATTTCTTTCGCTCCCTTACCTAGCCATCCAGACGAATCAGGAGTTGGAAAATATGTTTGCCAAACCGAAAAATGGTCGGAATGTTGGGAGAACTCGTCCCGGTCAGAGTGATAGACCGGTTTCTTTGCCGGGTTTCCTTCGTTCCGATCCTGATGGTGAGCTTGCGACTTTGTATAAGCGAGTCAAAACCGCTTGTACAAAGTCCAAGTTGCCAGCAGGGTGGAACCGTCGGGAACCGGCGAAATTGAAACCCGTGACCGATGAGTATGCCAATGTCAAGTCAAAAGTAAGTACTTTTCGACGACCTTTTTCCAGCAAACAGTTTTCAGGTGAGGGTATTTGGAAAGGGGTTCCTCCGGTTCCAAGACGAAATAATGAGACTACTCAAAATGCCTCAATGACCGTTTACAGTAAAGAGTATGTAGGTGATGATTTTGTAGGAGTAGGGATTAAGGAATTAGGGAATAAGGATGAAGTTTTGATGATTTTCCAAATTCTTGTGAGTATCCTATTTATGGTAGAAATAAATTAGATTCTATTTTTTCAGCAGGTATAGCGGAGGTACAGAACTGCAAGACAACTGCAGAAGTTTTTGAAAGATTCGCTAAAACATTCCATGACGCTTTGGAGCAAATGGATTTCAAAGCGAAAACTTTAAATTCTTCTACGCAGACTTCAAAACCCCGATTGCAGCGTACTCAATTGAGGTTTATTTACGCTGGATTTTGGGAAAGTTGTACCTCCCGAGAAAATCGAGGTATGCAAACAGAGGAGCAAAATTTGACGTTTTCGGAGCAGCCTACTGTGGTGCTTCTGGAAAATTTCAGTGAGCGAAAACAAACGTTAGGAAAGAAGGTGTTTGGTTGGAAATGCTTTGGCTTGATTTTCCTTGTGTCAACGATTTTCCTCTGTTTGATGGAAATTCCAAATTGGTTCTGAGAAATTTGGCAAATGGTTTTGAACTAGGATCGAGCTTTCTGGTGGTCCAACAAATATCATCGAAATCTTTTAGCTTCTCCGGGAAATTCTGAAGGAGAATTGTGGTGCTGTAGCCGGGTACAAGCGAATATCTCGAGCTACCATCCTTTCTACTAAGATTCCCCGGAACCCATTGACACTGATTAGGGACCTATTTGGCAACGAAATTCGTTTAGGGACTGTGCTTGGGAGAACCTTCCAAGCAAACCAATCGATGTAGCTGAATGCTTTCATTGAAGATCTTATTGTCTTGTTAATGAAATTTGTAGGACCACTGAGCTAAGCTTGATCTTTTAATTTTCGAAATAGAGGTTTCAGATTTAGATTTATTGTTAGATAAGATAAAAAGATAAGTTATGAATAGCTTTTGATAGTTAGCTTTCATTAGCTAGATTAGGAAGAGATAGGGAATAGGTAGAGAGATAGGAGCTAGGACAGGAGCACACATGTGATTGGCAGGGAATGAGGTGGGAGTTTAAATGTACTGAAAAGGCACCTTATTGATTATTTAGATCGAAATGGATTGAAAGTCTGTTTTGATCTAAACAAGTGGTAGAGGTGCTTTTTCAGTACATTTAACGGGGTCTCTCACATATGTGCTCCTTTTAATTTGTAATTAATTAAACTTTTATAAACCAATCAGATAAATTGAAAAGTAATTGTCGAATGTAGTATAAAAGTTCTCGTGTTTCATTCGCCTAAATTGCTGTGCATTGCAATTTTTTTGTCCTTATTTCTCATTACTGAAATACAGTGAACATATTTACATGAACTTTCAATAGCTGAACGTTCGGTAATCCGATTTACCGGATTTCGGTGAAATTTCACAGTATTTCGGTGTTCGTAATCGTTAACGCATCGACCACCCGGCACCCAGCCGGTCTACCAATTCATTTTATCACATTCGAAACCGAGAGCACTACATTTTTATTGGAACAAGGTACATTTGTTATCGGTCGCGTTTTTTATTTCGTCCGTACAAAACCGGAAATATTCGAGACCTTTTTTCGAAAGTTAGCTCTGGTGTTCTTTGGCTTCAGCTCCCGGTTCAAGTTCTCCTCTTGTATTCGTTTCGGTACATTTTGGTCCTTCGAGTCGGATAATGGAACCACATGAAGTGGATAAGTTGCGCGCGAGACGGGAGGTTATGTTCTCGAAGGTGAAATGGGAGCTATCCATCGCTGAGAATCTACACACTCGGAATCCCACCTACGAAGAGGTGCAGGAGCGGAAGGAGAAACTCACGGAACTTGCTGGAAACTTCGAAGCCGTTCAAACCGTGATCGAAGACAACACTAGTCATCTGGAGGACGTGGCATCGATTTTCAACTATCGGCTCCAATTCGAGGAAGTTTACTTCAAGGTGAAGACAATTTACTCAAAATATCTGGCGGAACAGCTGGATCGGACATCGGATCGGGCGTCCAACTTTAGCAACAGAACGGATGAATCGAACAACGACTTACGGGATGCTATCAGGGTTCTCGTCGAGACGCAGCAAGCGATGATCCAGAACCAATTGCGGAACAATGCAGTACCTGCTGCCGGACAGGTGTCGAATCAGGACCATCCACTAAACGTGAAGCTTCCTCAGCTCAACATCCCAGTTTTCAAAGGTGAGCGGAAGAACTGGCACTCATTCAAGGATTTGTTCGTCAGCTCCATCCACAGCAGGATGGACTTGAAAGACTCACTGAAAATGCAGTACTTGCTTGCCTATCTGGACGGCGAGGCGAAAAAGATGGTCAGTTCGTTCCCCATCAGCGATGCCAACTATCAGGAGGCTTGGGAAACACTTGAATCACATTACAACAAGAAAAAATACACGGTGTTTGCCCTTGTCCGGGAGTTCATAGACCAACCAGCAACGTCAAGCGCAAGTGGCCTGAAGAAGTTGGTTTCCACATCCGACGACGTCATTCGTCAACTCAAGGCTCTCGGAAACGAATATGAATCGAGGGATTCGTGGCTCATCCACCTACTGCTGGAAAAGGTAGACAAGGAGACTAGGACCTTGTGGGCGCAGAAAATTCTTGACGTCGACAGTCCAACCTTTGCTGACTTTCTGGAGTTTCTGCAGAAGCGCTGTGACGCACTTGAAACGTGCACGGCGTTCATGAAGCGACCGACTCAAGGGGATACTGTGAAGAAGGAGTACACGAAGTCGCAATTTGGAGAGAATGTTAAAGCATTCCATACCAACACATCGTCATCAACTTTTGCAAAATGTTCGAAGGATCATCCGGTCTATTACTGTGAGGAGTTCAATGCAATGGATACCACGGCCCGCAGGGAGTTGGCACAAACAGCAAGACTGTGCTTTAATTGCTTGCGTCCTTATCATTCAGCGAAGAAGTGCCCGTCGAAATCGGTATGTCGTTCTGCAGACTGAAAGCAACGTCATCACACTCTACTGTGCACACAGGAAACGAAGCGAACGGAGAAAAAATCAACTCGGGAAGGCCAGGAAGCCAGTTCCGAATCAGCCGTGGCGTCCGTGAACGTCAACTCGACACAATCGCTGGGAGGAAAATGTGAAGTTACGCTGCTGCCCACAGTGGTGGCACGTGTCAAAGGGAGCGACGGTAAGCTGCATGAGGTGAGAATTCTAATTGACTGTGGTTCGCAGGTGTCGCTCATCACGGAGGCGTGCGTAAAGCGTCTTGGGTTGAGGCGTAGCAACGCTACACTAGAGGTCACTGGAGTCAACGCCGAGGTTGTCGGCACCACTGCTGGCAAGGTTACACTGGTGATGTCATCGCGATTCGAAGATGGTGAGAAGCTCATCGCTCAAGCCTACGTTTTGGGAAAGCTCACAGCAACATTGCCGTGCCAGCGTTTCAGCGTATCGAACATGCCGAACCTAGAGGGTCTGCAACTGGCCGACCCGCAATTCAACAGACCTGGTTCAACGGATTTCATCCTGGGCTCAGACGTCTTTCTCTCGATTCTGGAGCCAGGTCAGGTCAAGGACCACAACGGCAATCCTGTAGCACAGCGTTCCGTCTTTGGATGGATGGTTGCAGGAAGGATTTCGAAGCAAGGGTGTGCCCATTCCTACCATTCGGTCATCAATCTGGATCAGGAGGTTGACATCGACCGCACACTGCGGCTGTTTTGGGAAGATCAAGAGCTACAGCTTCCCAAGCAGCTCACCAAGGATGAGAAACGGGTGGTTGAAAAGTTCAACTCCACTCTCAAGCGCTCGCATGAAGGTCGCTTTATCGTCCGTTTGCCTATGGAGGATGATTCAGGGCCTAAACTAGGAAATTCACTGGCCGCTGCTACCAGGCGGTTGAGAGCGATGGAACGTCGATTTGAAAACGACAGCAGCTTCAAGCAACGATACATCTCATTCATGCAGGAATACCTGCAATTGGGCCACATGGAGGTTGTGCCGCCTACGGATATCGACATGGACTGCTCGAAATCCTACTACTTGCCACACCATGGTGTCATAAAGGAGGACAGCGTAACCACAAAACTTCGAGTGGTTTACGATCGGTCTTCTAAAACCACGACCGGGACATCCCTCAACGACATTTTACTAGATGCCCCGAACATCAACGCCGATCTGTTCGAAGTGCTTCTACGGTTCCATTTATTCCTGGTGGTATTCATTGCGGATGTCGAGAAGATGTACCGCCAAGTCTTGGTGCATCCAGACGATATGGACTTCCAACGCATCGTTTGGCGAGAATCTTCTGACAAACCTATTCAACATTTTCGTCTTCGTACCGTTACCTACGGTCTGAAGAACTCAGGGTTTCTAGCTATGGCAGCTCTACTCAAGGGAGCAGATGAAATCGAGCAGCAGTACCCGGAAGCTGCTAAGCGAATCAAAAAGCATACTTACGTCGACGATTTAACTTCACGCGCAGACTCTGTGGAGAAAGCGAAACGCATCATCAATGGAATCAACGAAATTCTTGGCAAGGGTTTACTCTACGTAAACGGAGTTCAAACTCACCCGAGGTACTCGACTCGCTGACGAATACCATCAGTACCGCAATGCCGATTCAATTCCCCGACGAGCGGAACATCGTGAAGGCACTCGGAACGCACTGGCTTCCAACAGAAGATGTATTCACATTCAAGGTCACCATGCCAATTGATGGTCCAAACACGAAGCACCAGCTGCTCTCTGATTCAGCGAAATTGTTCGATCCATTTAGATGGTTCGCACCGGTGATTGCACGAGTAAAAATCCTGTATCAACAATGTTGGCTGTACGATCTCAACTGGCACGATCCGCTGCCCCCCGTCATCGAGGAGGTGTGGACTGAAACGAAGAAGAATTTGCATTATTTGGAGCAAGTCAAAATACCACGTTGGCGGCAAACTACAACGGCCGCATCGAACTACACGGGTTCTCGGATGCATCGGAGGAAGCGTATGCTGCTGTGGTGTATATCTGATCTGTGGACGACAACGGCGAGGTCCATGTTACCTTGCTGGCAGCGAAGACCAAGGTCGCTCCTGTACGACAAGTCTCCATTCCTCGTCTCGAGATAAACGCAGCGGATCTCTTGGCGAAACTAATGAAGCAAGTTGCAGAACCACTCAAGCAATTCCAGGTTAAGCAGTACGCTTGGACGGATTCCACGATAGTTCTACAGTGGCTATCAAGCCACCCCCGCAAGTGGAGCACCTACATAGCGAATAGAACTTCTTCGATTCTGGGCATCATGCCGAGAAAGCTCTGGGCACACGTAGTGTCCAACGAAAATCCTGCTAACTGCGCTTCCCGCGGGATCTCCCCGTTGGAGCTTATCAAGCATCCTCTGTGGTGGACGGGGCCCGCATGGCTGTCCGACGATTCCGCAACTTAGAAACGAAACGCACCAGACGAGGAACACGACGAGCAATCACTGGAGGTACGTAAACGATTTCAGTCGCTCAATGTTTCAGTTCGTTTTCCAGCCACAAACAACGTTATCGAGAAGGAAATACTCGAACGGCGATCTGATCTCAACGTTGCCTCGCTGGCAGCTTGCCCGCGTTCAAAGATTCGTCTACAATAACAGATGCAAGACTACCGGTAACGACAAGCGATCCGGTTCCATTGTGCCATCGGAGTTGCAACAGGTTCGGATGCAGTTTGTACGGTTGGCACAGCAAGACTCATACGCAAGCGAAATGAAGTTCCTGTCAAGTCCAGTATTTCAAGCCTGTACCCTTTCCTGGATGGTACCGGCACGCTTTGGGTTGGCGGACGACTGCAGCACTCGGTGTATTCCTTTGATGTCAAGCACCCGATAATCGTCCCGAAAAATCATCGATTCGCAAAACTTCTGGTCAAGAAGACAAATACATGTCAACAACTGTCACGCTGGGCCAACTTTGATGACAGCAACAATCAACCAACGTTACTGGATTCAAGGTTGTCAGACAGTCATAAGGCAGGTGGTACGAGAATGCGTGACGTGTTGTCGTAACAAGGCAAAACAACTGATGGGGAGTTTGCCAGCAGCTCGAGTGACGGCAAGTCGCCCGTTTGCCCACACGGGTCCGATTCTGGTGCAATGCAGCAACACGAGAGCACGGAGCATGAAGGGATACATTGTTGTTTTTGTATGCCTTTCGACTAAAGCCGTTCATTTGGAGGTCGCTGGGGATCTAACCACCGACACTTTTCTTGGAGCATTCAAGAGGATGATCGCACGCCTTGGATACTGCAACGAAATGTGGTCGGATAATGGCACGAATCTGATAGGTGCTGATCGTCAGCTACAGGAAATTTACGAGGTCGTCATGAAGCACGTCAAGCAAGCAGAGCATTTTTTCACCAATCTCGGAATTCGCTGGAAGTTCATTCCACCAGCGAGTCCACATCAAAGTGGTACATGGGAAGCGGCCGTGAAGAGCGCAAAGGAGTTACTTCGTCCGATCGTTGGAGACGAAAAGCTAACCTACGAAGAATTATCGACCGTGTTGTGTCAAGTGGAGGCCTGTCTCAACTCGAGGCCCCTCTGCTCTATTTCGACG
The DNA here is from genome assembly GCA_034211315.2 of Aedes japonicus. NCBI lineage: Eukaryota > Metazoa > Arthropoda > Insecta > Diptera > Culicidae > Aedes > Aedes japonicus. Next base: position 20,896 of record JASCZW010004794.1, read on the forward strand.
AATCCTGATAGCCTCGAGGCACTCACCCCGGGACATTTTCTGGTTGGGCAGGCCTTGAATCTATTACCTGAACCAGATGTAACCCATTTCAGCATGAATCAACTGGACCGTTGGCAGAAGGTTCAGCGGTACACAGCGGAATTTTGGCAGCGCTGGCGCGACGAATACATCGCTACGTTGCAACCCAGGGAAAAGTGGAGAACTAGTCAGGATAATTTGAAGCCAGGACAGTTGGTCATTGTGAAGAATGATAACAGTCCACCGTCAGCGCTTGGGAGTTGGCCCGCATCGTCGCAGTACATCCAGATCAGCGAGGATTGGTTCGCACCGTCACTCTACGTAGAGGCAAGTCGGAGTATCAGCGTCCGGTGCAAAGGTTGTGTCCACTTCCTGATTGAGCAATTAGCTCAATGCGAGGAGGATGTTCGTAATGGTTAACGCATCGACCCCCGGCACCCAGCCGGTCTACCAATTCATTTTAACACATTCGAAACCGAGAGTAAAAAGCACTACATTTTTATTGGAACAAAATATAAACAAGGTACAGTTGTTATCGGTCGCGTTTTTTATTTCGTCCGTACTAAACCGGAAATATTCGAGACCTCTTTTCGAAAGTTAGCTCTGGTGTTCTTTGGCTTCAGTTCCCGGTCCAAGTTCTCCTCTCGTATTCGTTTCGGTACATTCGGTAAAAAAATACCGGAACTTGTCAAATTTCACCGAAATCCGTTAAATCTGATTACCGAACGTTCAACGTTAAAAGTTCGGTATAAAATTAATTGATGTACCAGGCGTTATATTAGTCCAATATGCAGACGACTTCGGAGAGATAAAAGAAGGAAAAAATATCGGAGAAGTGCAACTTTGTGGACAGGAGTTTATCGATAAGTTAGTCGATAAAGCTGAGGATCTTAATTCCATCACAAACGCCATCAAAATGAAAAGCATTATTTTCCAAGCAAGCAACAAGGAGCTTGGAGTTGAAGTCATCAGTGAAGTAGTCGAAACAGTTCGGAAGCACAAGTATCTTGGACTAACAGAGGACAAGGCAGGACTACCGAGAAAACCATGGCAGAACGGACTTGGGTTGGAAAAACCTAGAGGTACGCACTTTGAATAGAATTTTCGCGGGACACAACTAGTCTGTTCAAAATAAAGCTGGTTGACGCCTATATATGCGATGCACTTGATATTGTTCTGTATTACGTTCTTGGACACAAGAGCAAAACACGATCTGGACACAAAAAATGTAATTGTACTCAAAAATGTCATACGGTTCTTAAAAGAGCTAGAGATAACTATATGAGCAAGGTGAATATCTAGCCTAAAAACGTCGACAAACCCATTGAAAACGTCGAACACGACTGAAATGTTTGATGTGAGTCCATAGGACTGAAAACTATCAGTGGCGTTATCGCTTTCCTGCTGTACCAAATTATAGTGGGTGAATTCTAGGATTGATTCCCCACACTTAGAGCGAAGAAGAAAGCGATAAATGAGATCTTTTCGATGCTGAATCTGATATAAGTACAAATAAAAAAAAACTCGTACCTTAGATTACCGAGAATTCGGCTGATGGATCAACATGAATTTCCTAGCTTCAGTTTGAGTATTCTGAATCAGCTTCGAACATCTCCTATTCTTGATTTGGTTATCGAATGACAAATTCTCGAGTCTCACCTGAACGGAATAAACAGCACTTAACCTGGTTTAAAAATGCCTTCCGAATTGATGCCTAAAATAGGAGGAACATGAATACAAGTTCTTCAAAAAGAAAATCTCATTCGAAAATTGAATTCCAAAATGGTTCGATTTGATATATCCGGAATGTGTTGCTGGAAAAGGATTGTTCCGTAGCTAATCATACTGAACGGTTCACTGAAAGCACTTTGGGATGACTTTCAAGACTGATAATGCCTCTTCAAAGCGATTCCAGAGTCGTCCAGCGCATTATTCCAGAGAATCCATTGAAACGTCATATTTGGCAATTAAAACGCATTAGGAACCTTGCTATTGTGAATAATTATCCAGGTCAATTAGGGATACTCAATTGATGTAAAATTAGGTAATTTTGGGATACTCACTTGATGTTAACACTTCACAACCAAACGTATTTTTATTAAGGGAGGAAGAAAACTCAAAGCTGTCAATTTTTCCGGTTACAGGCAAGACCTACTTCGATCTTTTTTTTAATTTTAGATGGTCGATTCGTCGCGGTTGCTAGGGGAAAAATAAATAAAACAAGTCCAGCTGCTGTTGACTGCAGACCTTCAGATGAAAGTTGAAATCGATAATAACAGTGTTATTAGAAATATAGTGAACACGCACTCTAGTGGAGAAAATATAATGAAGAACGTATTTGCATCCCTCGATACCCACAGTAACCAAACTCTATTTCAACATTCAATATTATTTTTCAATTCATCATCAATCTATAGCCTATACCATACTAACAAACCATCTTCCTATTGATCCATCTTCTTCCAGGGCACGTCCCGTCTCGTCAGCACCGACAGTGAAGATGTCCACTCTCCCCCTCATGGATCGGCGGTGCAACCACCGGTAACACCGGCACCAGCCCTTCAACCGACGCCACCGGCCTACCAGGAGCCGGTAGAACCACCACCACCGGCTTTTCCGACGACCACGACAGCTGAGCCACCGGCAGTCGCTCCCACAACAGCAGCGGTCCCGACTGCTGCCTCCATCATCCCAGGCCCAACCGCTCCGGAAGAGGAACCCAAGAAGGAAGATTTGAAAATCAAAATCACCCTCAGCAAGAGCCTCATCAGCAACGGCAGCGGTAAGCACAAAAAAGAAAGCAAGAAAGAATTGAGGCACTTCAAGAAGCGGGCAATTGCGAGGGAGAAGGGAAGAAGTAGCAAGAGGGCGAAACGAGGGGAAGAAGGGGAAGTAGAAGGTGAGGAAGACGAACGTAAAGACGAGGAATTGCTGGGTGGAGTAGCCGAAGACCTGCGGGTGGTGGATCCGATTGTGATTCCGGCAATACGGCCTCAGTTCCCACTGCCGGGAACGGATGCCTACGAATTGTACCGGACCCTAGCCTCTCCTTCCGGTGGGGACGACTTCGACTCGCAGAGTTCAATTTTGGGTAGTGCGTCCTCGAATAATACTCCGAAACATGCTGGGCTAACAGTGGCCGAGGACTGTCGGATTATTCACAGTCGAGGATCGAGCGATTGCGGAAGTGATTTGGAACTATCGCAGAACAGTTCAACTGCGGCAGCACCGCCGTCGGAGATCAATTTTGAAAGCGAGAACACCCAAGATAACAAAGAAGAGGAAGCAAAAGAACAGGCCAAGGTAGCCGAAGAAAAGAAGGAGGCACCGAGAGAGGAGCGGGTTGAGGTTTTGAAGCTCAGTTTAAAGGGAACCAGAGCGACGAGGACTACGCGAAGTAGTAAAATGAAGAACACTGCCCAAATAGAAGTTATTTCCAAGCCGGAACCGGTACCAGTTCCCGCGGCCCTCATTTCACCGGAGCCAGCTGTCAAAAAGTTTGGCCGGGCGACGCGAAATCGAAACAACAACAATAACGTCGTTGTGCCGGAAGTGGAGCAGGCGAAGGAACCTTCGCCTGAACCGGAACTAGAACCTTTACCACCTCCCGCTGCACTTCAGAAAACCATCACCCGTCAGTATAGTAGACGGAAAAAGAACGTTATTCCTCCGGATTACCAGCAGGATTTGCTGACCAGTCCGAAACGACCGCTACTGGACGTGACCGATTCGGAGCCACCGCCTTTTACCCTAACCTCGGAAAGTGAATCTGCCTTGGCATCGATTAAATCCCCACGATCATCGACGATAACCACGGGGCTAGATCTCACGACCAGTTCCAATTGGTCGGAACCGGCCCCGGTATCAGTCCCCGTTCAGGACGAGAACCAACCAGAACCCACAGAGTACAAAATTAAAAACAAGTTCAAAAAGTCCTACTTCCGAAGTGAAGAACTGGCAAAGCAACAGCAGCTCCAGGAAAGCCGACCTTTAGCGGAAACGCCCGGAAACAATGCGATACCATCGGCTACGCCAGCCAGCACCCTTACGGTTCCTCCCATCACCATTCCAATTGGATCGATCAACAGCAGCAGCAGCAGCAGTAGTCAGCAAATGCCCATCACTCCAGACCAGCAGCAACCGGTGAAACTGGTGATCTCCAAGAAGAAGGGTAGCATTTTCAAGAGTCGACCGCTGACGGGAAGTGCCGAAGCGGCTGACAAAAAGCGGCACGTCTACAAACATAAATGGGACGATGACGACGACGAAGGGAAAGACAAAGCCACGATGGCAGAAGCGGACACGGAGCAGCAACCGGCATCCTTCGAAGGAGAACCGTCCGGGTTATCCAGGGTGACCAGGATGCGAAGCTCTGGCGGTGCTAGCAGTGCATTCGATGACGAGTTTGAATTCGATACCAAATTCAAGTGCGATCGGGACGCTAAGCCTTACTACACCGTGGTCCGAAATGTTAAAAAAGCCCACCAAATCCAGGAGATTGGCGAGTTCCAAGAGATGGACGACGATGTGGAGTACATCCTGTCGGCGCTTCAACCGGACAACCCAAGCGCAACACGTTGCCTATCGGCAATGACCCTGGCAACAAAGTGTATGACCCCTGCCTTCCGAATGCATGTCCGAGCCCACGGTGTCGTCACGCGTTTTTTCAAGGCCCTCCGCGACGCCCATACGGATCAAAGTTTGGGTCTCTGCACGGCCACAATCATGTTCGTCCTATCTCAGGACACCCTCAATATGGATCTCGACCGGGACTCGCTGGAGCTGATGTTGAATCTGTTGGATACGGACCACCGCTCCGGTTCCGATGGAGGTCTCAGCAAAGGTCAGCTTGAAAAGAATCAGCAAAAAGTGAGGGAGCTCTGCGAGGAAATCAAAACCGCAGGCAAAGCGAAACACATGGACCTGGACAATATAACGATGGGATCGCTCGCGATGGAGTCGCTCCTTTCGCTTACCTCGAAACGTGCCGGCGATTGGTTTAAGGACGAGTTGAGAAACCTCGGTGGACTAGAGCATCTCATCAAAACGGTTTCCCACTGCTGCCGGGAGATTTCAGACTACGTCGTCGAATGGACTGACGATCTGCTGTCGAAGTTGCAGAAGATTGAACGATGTCTGCGGGTGCTGGAGAACGTGACCATCCTAAATGAACAGAACCAAAGCTACATTCTCAACTACAACAACGGTAGCTTGATCACGACGTTGGTCAAACTGTTCAAGCTGATCGATAGCGAAGTCGTGCTCTATCCGACCAACGAACGGACGCCCAAGGAGGATCGAGGTGTTATACTGAGGGAAGTCATTCCACCACTGCTCAAGATCTTCATCACCCTGACGCATCCGTTCAACGATACTGGTTAGTCTATTTTCTGATTGAATTTCATAACCGATTGATAATCCATTATATTTGCTTTTCTTAACAGCTTACGGTGCAACCGTGATTGGTGCCCAACCACATGTGATTGCCACCACCCTGCATCTGCTGCTGCGGGTCGGTGACTTCGTGCCGCAGAAGTTTATCTTCGAAATGAACATCTTGGTGCTGCTGTTCCTGATCAATCTGACCATGTACACCCAGGCCAACCGGACCCTGTTGATGACGTCTCGGGCGCCGGATGATTTTGGAAGTGCGTCGACGGCGTCGGAAGGAAGTCGAACGCGAGGGACAAAGACAGCGGCGCCACAGCAGGAAAAGGCCGTTCAGGCACTGGTGGAGTATTTCTACCGACAGGACGAACTGGCGAGGTGAGTTGTGAACTTTGGATGTTTCCTTTATGTTTTTTGGGATTGAGTGTTCAATGATGATTAATTTTTCAGGTACGCCGAGAAGAACACCGATGCCATCCTGGATGCCAAGTCGAAGAAAAACGAAGACATCGAAGAGACTGTTACCAAATGTAAGTGTGGACTTTATTTTCGGAATATTTTTAAGTTATCATGCAGCTCAATTGTCGGTACTTTTCATGACCACTTGATTCAGTACTTAACTTACCTTACCATTGTTACTAGTTCGCTTTAACCAGTCACTCCAAAAGATCCGAATTCGAACATCGGTTTAAACGCATGTTGGATCTTTTTTTGTGAAAAACTATTCCGCATAAATGCACTCGTTTGATGGAATGGAAGTTGGTATCCATTTGCTATGATTGAATTCTAAACTTCAGTTTCACGCATGCAAGTGAAACCATAGCCAAACCCACCAAAGCACGGAGATGTAATGTCCACACTGACCTCCATTCAGGATCCATTGACCCTTCCAGTGTTCAGAGGACGTAGGTGCCACGATTTCGCACAAGCCCCTGCAGCTAATCAAGAAACCTCGCATGAATCGTGTGCAGCAAGGAATATTCGGTTCCAGCCAGTACCAGCATGAAACTGGCAAATGCGTGGGTGATCGACTCAGGAGCACATGTGTGCGAATCTGGATCTATGGAGCTCGAGACCAAGGAACTGGCAACCGGCATCAAGATTTTAGATTGTGGCTCCCGTGATGTGTGCAAATGTTGCCTAGCGGATAAACCGACACGTCTCCCGTTGTCCAAACGAAATTCAAGTTTGGCAATGGATATTATTCACTCGAGACGACGAATGAACGCAACCACATTATCATGCAAGATACACCAAGGAACGATAACGGAGTTTGCTTGAAAAATCCGTTTAAAGTCAATGAGAAAGAGAGATGGGAATCGATCATCAATGAAGCGAAGCTAAAAGCCGAAGCGAATGCGCGAGCTACGGTCAAAATAGCTGATGAAAAAAGAAAAGCAGAACTTATATCGTTCTATGCAGATTTCGTACAACAACTGGGATCCAGTGAAGCAGCAAAGCGATTTAAAGAATGCACGGAAAAACATTCCAATCTTTCGAATGCCGTAGTATACAACTGTAACAACCAGTAACGGACAATTCGAGAGGATACACACTGTAGTTGGAAACAAAAATATAAATTAATGTAACCTTCAAGATCATCCAGAGTAATGTACAGAGTCTATGCAAAAATAGAGCAGAAATTCAAAAGATATTGGCAGCCGACGAAATACAGGTAGCTATCCTGTCAGAAACGTGGACTAACGTGAGTGAAGAAAGAACAAATAAGTTCAAAATAACAGGTTACCATACCATACTTGAGTCGCGTTTCGACGGGTATGGTGGAGCTGGTTTACTGCTAGAAAACCGTTTTAATTACGTGTCCATATCCCGTCCAACGTTAACAGATAAAACACAAGCAGTTTGCGTGAAAATCTTACCAATAAATGTAGTAATCATGTCAGTTTATACAAGTCCATCTATCAATTCAAACGATTTTAAAGAAGACATGTTGAAGCTAATTGGCTCCGTTGCGCAATTTCAGAAAGTAATCGTAGGAGGAGATTTCAATGCACATCATTGGGCATGGGGCGACGAAAAATGTGATAACAAAGGCGATACCCTAGCGGAGCAAATCAACAACTCTAACTTAATTATTTGCAATGACGGTTCTCCCACTTTTATTCCACTACAGATAAATAGAAGGTCAACTGCTGTTGACATTACGCTATGTAGCCCGGACCTTTTAACAAATATCACATGGAAGGTAACTGACTATAGCATCGGTAGTCATCGCATGACCATTTCTATGAAACTAGATACTGATGAAGTAAGGCCCACGTTTTACCTTAATCGAAAACAAGTACAGAAGGAGCTAGCTAATCTGAGTGATACTGATGTCAACTCTATAGCAGAATTGAAATCAATCGTCAATCCAATTATCAAAAGGATTCGTTTCAAAAACACCAAAATTTTGGTGGTCGCCTGAAGTAGACTTAGCATGGACAGCAAAAACAGAAGCAAGGAGATCTTTCAACAGGGTATCTAGCCAACCAAATTTAATCAACTACAAAAAACAAGCTGCGATCTTTCAACGACTAAAAAGAATTGAAATTAAGAAGAATTTCGACGAGCTCGCTGAAGAAGTCGGTCCTTTCACTACCTCTAAGGAACTCTGGGCTAAGGTTGGACGATTGACAGGTCGAAAAATTAAAAGAAATGAGAACACAGTTGCATTTGACAACCGAGCAGATGCGGAGGCATTCTTGGAAAATAATTTTGGCAAAAACGACGTAGTTTTCAAAATAGGTTCCAGCAAAAAAATAGTTGATTACCCTATCTTGACTCTGGAAAAATGGAATGATGTTCTAAGTAGGAAAAGAAAAGCGACAGCATCTGGTGAAGACTCTATCAGTTACGACGAATTACGAATTCTCGGATCGAACGTAGTAAAGAACATTATCGAGGACATCAACAACATGTGGATTACCGGATGTATTGATGACGAACTCAAAACCATCAAAGTTGTGGCCATTCCCAAACCTGGACGAGACCAATCTACCCCGGAAGGAAAAAGACCTATTTCACTTGTGTCAACTATCACAAAAATTACAAATTCGGCAGTGTTAGAATTGTTACAGGAACATTTAGATAAAAACAAAACACTACCGGAAACTGCTTTCGGTTTCCGACGTGGGCTCTCCACATCCACATGCGTTTCATATGTGGTGAACGAAGTGAAACGTAACAAACGCGAGAAAAAAATATCAGCACTTATATGTGTGGACCTTTCGAATGCTTTTTACGCCGTCAGAACTGACAAGCTAACGCAAACTCTCTCCCGGAATGCTGTACCTCACGAAATCCAATGTTGGATTGAGTCATTTCTAACGAACAGGAAAATCCTATTCCATATGCGTAATGAAACCATCTCCAGAACGGTGAGCAATGGGTTACCCCAAGGCGACGTCCTGTCACCGACCCTATTTAATCTGTATACGCTTCCCTTGCACGACATTAAAGAAGAAAGTGTAATACTAGTACAGTACGCTGATGATTTCGGAATTCTGGTTACAGCAAAGACTATCGAGCAGATAAATGTGAAAGGCCAACAGTTTTTGAATAAATTTGAAAAAACAGCGGCTGAGCTGAACTTCAAAATCAATCCTGAAAAAACTAAGCCGGTGCTGTTCCAAATAAGCAACAATCAACTCACCCTCAAGATTGATGGGAAAACAATTGAAACTGTTCAAAATACGAAGTATCTAGGGGTAACTATTGACAGGTCACTAAGTTTTGGAGCACACTTGAGAAATGTAGGCGAAAAGACGAGAGAAAGAATGAATATGTTGAAAGTATTGTCAGGTATCAAGAACGGAGCTCACCCTAAAAGTATGCTCCGTTTGCACAACGGGCTGGTTAGAAGCGTGATTGAATACGGAAGTTGTGTTCATAGTAATGCAAAGCCATCTACTAGAAGGATCATCGAAGTTTTAAACAACGCAAGTCTCCGCAAGGTAACGGGAACAACGAAAACTACTCCGATCAACGCACTCGTCGGATTGAGTGGTCAGGAGGCAATTCGGTGTCGATTAGAATACGTTGCAGCCAGAGAAATAGTCCGGAACCTATCAAAACGAAACGCAGTCGCAAAGCAATTGCTATCACTATCAGCGATCTCCGCAGAAGAAATGGCAAAATCTGATTACAGTTTTGTCGAACAGACGTATTTGAAACACAAGGATATATTTGATGCAATATCTCCAACAATAAAGTTTTCTGGCACTCGTGATATCGTCATCAATTCGTCTTTGGAAGGTTTGGTCAACTCCAAGAAGGACAATAACCCATTTCGATTGAAGCAACTGGTCCTGTATGCAATGCACGGCCGTTTTAAAAATCGAAAAAAAAATTGCAATTGGTGTATACATGGAATTTTCGAACCAAAGGATCTCTCGTTCGCTGGAAAAAGAAACTAGTATTACGACTGCTGAACTCATAGCTATTGAAGAGGCGGTGCAAGTGATTGAAATTCTTAAACTGCATGATTGCGTTATATATACAGATTCCAAATCAGCGTGCATTATGCCTCATGAGGTATTGGAAACCGGAGAAGGTGAAACTATGCTGGTGAAAATAATTGAAGCAGCTGCAAAATGGAACATCGGTCTACAAGGGATTCCCAGTCACATTTCCCTCGCCGGAAATGATTTGGCGGATCAACTGGCCAAGCAAGGCATAAAACAAGAAACAAATCCACTAGAAAATTCACTCTTAGCAAAAGACGCTTTACAATACTTCAAAAAATGTAAACAGACAGAAACTGTTAAGTGGTACGAAGAGTGCTCTAAATCAAAAGGAAGGACATTCTACAAAATTCAACCCAGTGTTTTGGAAAAGCCATGGTTCATGGATGTGGACTTGAAAGGTGCAGATATTAGACTGCTGAACCGTCTGATGACGGGACATAATTATTCAAAGTATTGGCTGGGGAAAATGAGGATCGTAGATGACACGGATTGCGATATTTGTGAAGTTGCAGAAACGGCAAAACATACAATTCTGTTTTGCCCAAGATTCAACAACGTTAGAAGCAATTTTAACTTTGATGGTAGATTTTTAAGTTTGGAGGAGATGTTCAAAACAAAAGACATTGCTATCTATACGGAAATAGTTCGGTACGTCCGGACAACTAAACTGAACCTGTAAATAACGTCTTTTTATGAAACAGGGCATATAGTCACAGCAACTAGCCCTCCCCTTGAGCTGTCAAGGAATAGCTCAAAGTAGAAAGAAGAAGAAGAAAGTGATATAAGATTAGACGCCAGAGCCTCTGTATAAGCTTGTGTGTGCGGCAAAGCGATCCTTTAGCGCGTAAGGCTGTAATCAGGAGAGTGCATAAAGTAAAAGTAAAACGTTTTCTGTCCACAAAGTTTTCTTCGAAATACAAGAAGTTGTTCCCATGGTGCGCGGCTGATGCACGGGATTACAAATCAGCCAAATTCCTTTTGTGCAATAAATCATTCAAAATCGACACAATGGGAAAAGTTCAGGGCTGGTAGCAGGTCACTTTTTAGTGACTTGGTCACTATTTTGAGTCTAGTCACTAAAAAGTCACTATTTGCATCCAAAAGTCACTAAAGTCACTATTTTCCGGAAAATGGTCACTAAAGTCACTATTTCCGATCCTATTGTACAATAGTCAACCAAATTAAGCGACCTGGCCACAGTACATAATGTCGAAAAATATACACCAAAAAACTAGATGCCCTGTCAAACACTGTCCCGCCTGAATATCCTGGAAGACCAACTTACATTGCGGGTATTCTATGCCAAACAAACTCACTTAACTTTGTATAGCCCATAAAGCTATGGTTACAATTGAAAACCTTAAGCCTTGAAGGACAGTTTAAATGACCTGAAACTAACATGATTATCCCATGATGTCTGTGGATGTTTCAGAATATTCATTAAATATGTACGAATACTTATCGTAGTTTTATATAGCGAAAAAGGCTACGGTTACTACCGTATATCTTAAGTTCTGAACTCAACGTCAGTTTTATGCCCTGAACATCCCAAAATAATCTGATAATGACTGGTGAGCTTTCAGAAGCTTCACTGAATGTGTTTGAATGCATATCGTAACCTTTCATAGATTATAAAGCTAACTTTACGACTATAGATCCTTAATTCTGAACTCAAGGGCAGCTTTGATGACCTAGAACATCCCAAAATATCTCATTAGATGTTGACCTTCAAAAAAATTCGGTTAAATGCACATTGTTACTTTGTTTAGTCCAAAAAGCTGTAGATTTTAAGCTACAATTCAAAACTTATAATCTACAGCTGGATGTAGATATTAGGTTTTTAAATGTTTTGAAAAAAGAGGAAAGTTTGAATAACCTAGAACATCCGAAGGTTATCCAATAATGTCAGTTGTTCTCCCAAAATATTCAATGAATATGTTTCAATACACATCGTAGCTTTGCATAGCCCAGTAAGCTTTTGTTACAACTGTAGGTCCTCAAGGATAGTTTGGATGACCTGAAACATGCCATTCTGCTTTATAATGTGTTTTGACTTTAAGAGTGTTGAATAGTGAATAGTAAGAGTGTGAATATTTTTTGTATCTTTGAATAGCCTAAAATTTACTGTTACGACTGTAAATCTTAAGGTCTGACTGCCAAGATAGTTTGGATGACCTAGACCATCCCAAGATTATCTTATTGTGTATTTTTACGTTTGAAAATATTCACTGAATACACTTGAATAGGTGACGTACCTTTGTATAGTCAAAAAAAAAAAAAAACTACTGTCACTATCTTAGATTTCAAGGTTTGAACTCCAGGACGGTTTGGATTACCTAGAGGATCTCCAAATAATGACTGTTGACCTTCCAAAAGGTTCATTGGATATGTTTGAATATATATGGTAACCATATATAGAAAACTACTGTTGTAAGTGTAGATCTTATGTTTTGGACTTTAGACAGTTAGGATTTGGCCTTCCGTTACAACTGTAGATCATATGGTCTGAACTCAAGGACAGTTTGGATAACCTAGATAATTCCTGTCTATCTCATGACTTTTGTTTACGTCAGAAAATATTCACTGAATATGGTTGAAAACGTAGCGTTACTTCGTATAGCCCTAAAAGCTATAGTTATTTCTGTAGATCTTAAGTTCTGAACTCAAGGACAGTTTGGATGACCTAGAACATCATAAAGTTATCAAATAATTATCCAAAAGGTTTATTCAATATGTTTGATATGACCTTATATAGCCCTAAATGCTACTGTTACAACTGTAGATCTGAAGTTTTGAACTCAAGTACATTTTGGATGACCAAAAACCTCTCAGAAGGATACAAAAATATATAACATTCATCAACGAGAATCTAACAGTACGTATGCATATGTACAATATTCTAAAACAACGCTTTATACTATTATTAAGGCATTTATTTTTTCTTACTGAACTTCTTCATATTCAGGATGTTCTAGGTCGTCAATTAGGTCTTAAACTCATATGCTTTTTATTTTTTCCAGATAGTTTGATGGAAAACAAATTTGCCCAAGACAGTTTACACTTTTATTCAGTCTGGGTGAACTTGTTAAAACTCTTCTGCTTTGGTCACTATTTGGTCACTATTTTTATTATTTAAGTCACTAAAGTCACTATTATTTATCCATAAATCCGCTACCAGCCCTGAAAGTTGCATTTTCTACCGTTCGTTTACCGTTACTATTGAAAGTAAGACACCGACAGTCGGTGGGTTTTTAAATTTTTCCTTCCAGTTCAATGACATTAGTCCAAAATGGTCTAAATGTTTGTTTCAGACAACTCTGCAGACGTTTTGGATAATGCTGTTCCTTGTTGTTCAGACACTCATGTTGTACGGAATAATAACGCAACTTCCACCGCTTCAGGTTTGATGGGTAAATATCTGTTAACTGACAAAGTTACGTGTGCTGAAATTCTGTGGGCTATGCAAACGGTTATGACACACAAATCGTATCGAGGTTCCGGTGAAGATGTCAGTTTGTTTCCCTTGATGTTCCCTTGAGTTGGGTCGAACTAAGATTGGATATCTCATTACACATGTTTGGCTCCCTACTTTTCGGAAAACTTGATCAACATGATGGCGAATTGTCCAGACATTGTTGTTGGTTTCGATGAAACGCTTAACAAACTGTCTCAACGTCAGCAGTTGGACGTGGGTATACGATTTTGGAATCAAGATACCCACTGTGTGACTAGCAGATATTTGGGCTCCGTTTTCTTAACATCATCGAGAGCATAGGATATTTTGAATGGACTAAACGATTGTTTTTCATCGTATCCCAGATTGATTGAAAAAATAATTCAAATTTCAATGGTCGGACCGAATGCAAGCTTCTCATACTCAGCCACGGAAACGCCACAATGAAGAGAGGATTTTCAGTTAACAAAGTATGACTCGTATGCAGGAAAACTTGAATAAGGAATTGAAAGAACTTCGCGGATCAAATTTCAGCTTGCATCGGGGACTGTGGTTTACATGTCATTCACAACGCGTTCACTAAGAAAACTGAATGGCAGATTGACGACTTTTTGTTTTCGTTATACAATTTGTTCAAGAACATGCCACTGCGGCGTGCCGAATTCACAGCAGTTACTGGATTGGTCGTTTTTCCAAATAAATTCTGTTGCGAAAAGAGCAATGGATTTATTTCCCCATCTGAAAAAGTATGTTCGGATTGTAAAAAACCAAAGTGACACAAAGCTCAAGGAATCGAATCCAGATTTCAAAAGAATCTTTCCCGCTGATGTAAAATCAAAAGCATTTGAAACGGTAGCTAAAGCTGTTAGTGATCCATTTTTTGAAGCAAAACTCAAATTTTTCATTGCTGCGGCTGCAAACGTAGACTGAGCCTTTCCTGATATGCTTTCAATCTGAAAAAGCGATGGCCCCTTTTTTGTACGAAGAACTGACTCAGCTTCTCAGAATGATGATGGGAATGGTAATGAAACCGAGAGCTTTGAAAGGAAAATCAAATGCACTAACAGAAATTCCCCTTGAAGATCAAAACTTCCTGCCCTCGACGAAAATTTACATTGGTTTTGCCACAATGTGCAATGGCAGCGCTAAAAACGCTCGAAGGTAAGAACAAAGGAAAATTATCTGAGCAAAAATTCGTTCAGTTTCGAAATTACTGCAGAGCGTTCTACAAAGGATACATCAAGAAAATGATCAACCGTTCGTCGCTTGGGTATCCCCTGACCACATATTTAGCGTGCCTTAATCCGCAGTTCCAGAAGGATTTATTTATTTATTTATTATATATATTCCATCTGACCTAAGGTGTAAAAACCCCGTATCTTTTGCAAAACAATACAATAAAAAACGATACAATACAATGCAAAAACATTGCTTGGCTGCACATTCCGTAAACATAATTGGTAAATAAACGGGATTACAAACGGGAGAGACAGTACTGCGAAACGCATATCAGTTCACATCTTTAGCTTGATTTCCTATTCCTTATGGGACTCATATGCGTTCTCACGGCAGTACTCAATCAAAGTATACAGGTAAGAAGCATCTCATAGTTCGAGGCAGATCCTCGTCGTCAATCACTTATCCTCATCAAATATCCTTCTCGTAGTATGCCATCTCTGTCAGCCTGCGCTTGAATGTTTGCCAAAGTACAGTTAAAAGTCGAATAAAAATAATAACACAATGCTGAACAGCTGTACGATGAAGCGGATAGGGTCATGAAGTGCCACATGATGAATTACGGGGTCCAAGCCAGCAAGAAGTCCCGCTGACGGTGTGCTACCCGGTTCAGGAGCGCAGAGGCCAGAGCCGGGACTTAACAGCTCCGGTGGAGTCAATTCCACCTGTTTAGTGTATTGGCAACGGCGACAGCCTGCGCAGTATTTCGCCTATGGTCCAAATGTCTGTAGTCCCAGCAATCATCCGTCTTCGTATCGCGGAAGGTTCAACGGGTCACGCCATTGCAGGCAACGCAGGGCATATCTCACGAATCTTCGTTGAACTGCTTCGATCCCCAGCTGTCCATGTTGCCTGACATGGGCACCAAAACAACAAGCTGATCCCAAAATCAGACCGCCA
Organism: Aedes japonicus; assembly: GCA_034211315.2. NCBI lineage: Eukaryota > Metazoa > Arthropoda > Insecta > Diptera > Culicidae > Aedes > Aedes japonicus. Next base: position 36,361 of record JASCZW010004794.1, read on the forward strand.
CCCACGAGAGCACAGCAGCAGGTGACCGAAGGCAGAGAGGGTCTTTAAATTCACTGAGATATTTTAAAAATGAAATCCAGCTGTCGATTCGCTTTGCTGATTAATGATGGTCGTAATGCAATCGATACGTTAGTGCTCGAATCCAGAGTGAGCATTCCACAGATCCACAGAACTAGATGAACGTTGCCCGAGAGGCTGGACCGTTTGGCTGCATAATCAGTGCGTGATCGACGAGCTATGAGTGCCACGATACTGGCAAGTGACGCCGCATTTGTGGGATGCTTAGTGTCGGCATGTTTCGGGTGCGCCATCCGGTGCTGAACCGATATAACGCAACAGTTGCCCGGCGCACAGCAGTCCCGATGTGTTTGAGCGACCGCAGAAGATTTTGACGTCATCAGCGTGACACACGCGGCAGCCAGACTGGTAGTACGGTAGGAAAGCTTCAGCTAATGAAGAGTGAGAGGTAACAAAGGGCCACATTTGCTCCCTCTGTGGTACGCCGGATGAATGTGAGAATGCTTCTTAAGATTCAGATCCTATTTTTAACGGTGAGCCTATCGTTTTTGCCGTATGATTCAAAGCAGCTGACAAGGTCCCGCAGAGATACCACCTCTTCGTAGGCGTTCAGCCAGGGATCCACGTTAAGCTCTGATCAAAAGCCAGATTCGGAATCACTGGGGGCGGTGCTCGATCTGTGCGTATACAACCAGGCAATGACTGTATGCAATTTGTCGAGTGTCGATCTCTTGGGAAAGAAACCATGCTCATCCAGCGGGGGCCCTCATGATTTCCGAGCTGGAAAGCACCTCGTTCATTGGTGATCTCGAAAACCTTTGAACAAGCACACAACGAGTTATTCCTCTGAAATTCTCGATGTTCCGTCGATCTCCTTTTTTAACACCAGGAACATGACTGACGTCCAACTTCCAGGAAATAGCGTTGCCGTAATGAAATGGTTGCGAACAGTTTGACACAGGGAGAGTAGCTCTTCCATGCTGCATTTTTTAAGGATACATGACGGTATGCCATCAGGACTGGATGCAGAGTCTTTCAATTTATTTCAGGATCAGGATCAGGGTGCACCTGATCTTTGCACAAAACGACGTGATCTCTGTCTGGAGCATCTTGTTGTAAAAAACCATCTGTCGGGTACAGTAGCAGACAAGGTGAATCAGGAATTCACGACACTGTGTGAGTTGTCAACAACTACAGCTGCTGCTATTAGTTATCGTGAGATTAGTTAGCGTGAGGATACTCGTTTGGACGGAAGTTTGGAAGTTTGGCTGGATACAATCGGTAACTCGCCTAAGGAGTTGCCCAACTTATTGATTTTTGTCAAAAAGCTTCTCATACTCAGCCACGGAAACGCCACCATGGAGAGAGGATTTTCAGTTAACAAAGAATGCCTCGTAGTCAACCAAATGGAAACAAGCCTCGTGGCACAAAGACTTGTGTACGATACATTGACGGAAGCCAAGCCGATGATTGTTTACGCCAGGAATGCGTATGGACGGTACAAGTCATTCCAGGAATGTCTAAAAGCAGAAAAAAAATGAAATTGACAAGAAAAAGCAAAGAAAAAGGGACGCAACACGTTTGATAAAGGAGCGCAAAGCTAAAAAGGCATAGTTGTTGGAAGAAGCAGAAAAGGAAGCAGCAGCTATTGATGGGCGTTTAAAAATTCTAACTCGTTCGTCAGAAATCATGAAGTTCGATTGATATTTGAAATAAATCGGGATTACAATATACCTAAAAATCATTTTTTATTTTTATTTCATTGTGTACATTACGATCGGGAAATTTTATAAAATTCCAGAAAAAAACCCGGGAATTTGAAATTCGTCATTTGTTGGTCACCATGCGTTATGTATTTCCTGAAAAACAAATAAGAGGTTAGTAACCGGCAAAGAGTTTGTGAAGTTCGCGAATACATTGTTTCAAAGAACGCCTAAAGTCATCCAATCGGGCCAGGGTGGCGAGTTCCAAAAAGACGTGAAACAACAATTCCTCCATGGCAAACAAATACATATTGTTTCACTTTCACAGTTATGACATGATTGATGCAATACATTCGATTTGGGTATGACTTGGGTATTCATTACAACGGAATCATGCTTTTTTTTTTTTAACTTACTCGTTTATTTGAGAGGCTCAAGTGCCATAGGCATAACGGAGCCGACTTCTTTTTCATTTTTATAATGACAATAACTTACTAACTATGTTAATTTTGGAAAGCCGAAAACCTGCGACTTGGTCGAGGTTAGGGATTACAATAATTGGGTAGGGAATGGGGAAGTAGGAATCTTAACGTTCGCTTTCAACGGCAGGATGGCAGAAGCGAAATTGTTGCTGTTGGTCTGGCGTAGATGTTGCGTTGCGTTGAGCTGTAACGATACAACGGAAGCGGTATTACGGGGAGGGGCGAGGTGGACATGTTAAAACGACAGCTAAGAGAGGATCGAAACGAATACTTCTATTTGTTTCAAGAACTTGTAAATTAGCCCCATATAGTCCAAGTCCAGCTTACCCAGCACATTTCTGATATCTTCCTCTCAGGTTTCCTCGGGCCCGTGGGATGCGCAAAGATCAGATCTGGCAATTTCGAAATCGAGGCAATACCAGACAACATGGTTGATGTCCCGATAACCTGCACCACAGCCGCATTGATTGGTGTCTGAGAGCCCTATTCTCGATAGAAATGCGAGCCTAGCGAGTAGTGATTGGACATTAGACGACACATTACCTTGATAAAATCCCGGCTAATATCCAACCCTCTGAACCACGATTTTTTCGATACCTGTGGGAGAATAGAATGCTAACCATCTGCCCAGATCCCCTGCATCCCATTTTTGTTGCCAGCTGATCAAGGCCTGTTGACGGGAAATAGCAAAAAATTCGTTGAAGGCGATTTGTCGATCATAAATATCGCCTGCCATAGCGCCCACTCGGCAAGTGAGTCCGCTTTCTCATTACCCGGAATGGAGCAATGAGATGGGACCCAAACCAAGGTGATGGTGTAGGAATTGTTTGATAGAGCACTCAAAAGAGATCGTATTTCGCTAACGAAATACGGTGAGTGCTTGCTGGCCTCATCGAACGAATAGCCTGAAGTGAGCTGAGACTATCCGTAAAAATGAAAAATTGATCAGAGGGAAGAGAGGCAATTTGTCTCTAATGCATAGTGAGTATAGCCGCCAGCTCTGCGACGTATACGGAGCAAGGATTTTGTAGTTTGAAGGATGCGCTATGAATTTCGTTAAAAACACCAAATCCAGTGGAATCATTTGTCTTTGACCCGTCGGTGTAAAACTTCCTGTCACATCTGATATGGCCAAACTTACTTGCAAAAATTGATGGAATGTACTCCGAACGGAGTGGATCTGGTATTCCGCGAGCTTCTTGCTTCATGGTCAGATCAAAAACTACAGTAGAACTAGAGAAGTCTTCGGGGTAATCACGATTAGGGACATTCGAAGAAGGGCTCATCTCCAGAGTCATGTACCAGTAGTACAGTGTCATGAACTTAGTTTGAGGATTTCGTTCGATTAGTTTTTCAAAATTTTCAATTACCAATGGATTTAACACCTCACAGCGGATGTGGAACGATAGCTCCACAAAACGATCTGATAAAGGAAGAACTCCTGCTAATACCTCCAAACTCATAGTGTGAGTTGAGTTCATGCAGCCTAACGCGATACGAAGACAACGGTACTGGATTCGCTGCAGCTTCAGAATATGAGTTTTCGCGGCGGATTGAAAACAGAAACTACCGTACTCGAGAATCGACAGAATCGTTGTACGATACAGCTTTATCAGATCTTCCGGGTGGGCTCCCCACCATGTTCCGGTGATAGTACGCATGAAGTTTATTCGCTGCTGGCATTTCTGAATCAGATACTTAATCTGCTTTCCCCAGGTGCATTTAGAATCGAACCAGATCCCTAGGTATTTATAAGACAAACTTTGAGTTATTGTTTTACCCGTGAGTTGAAGCGGTATTTGTGCTGGTTCACGCTTCCTGAGAAAACAACTAACTCAGTTTTCTCCGGAGAGAATTCGATACCCAGCTTTACAGCCCAGGTAGACAAATTGTCTAGGTATCCTGCAACGGTCCCTGCAAGTTGTTCGCCCCTGGTCCTACAATTGAAACAACGGCGTCATCCGCAAGCTGTCTTAGCGTGCAATTTTCCATGAGGCAGCTATCGATGTCTCTGACATAAAAATTATAAAGAAGGGGGCTTAAACAAGAGCCCTGGGGAGACCCTTGTAGCTAATTCGTGAAGTTGTCGAAGACCCATGAGAAAAGCTCATATGTTTCTGCAGACAACAAATTGCACAAATAGTTGTTTAGTAATGGTGAAAGCGCCACACTCGTGGAATTTGTCTGAAAGGACGTCTACACAAACTGAATCAAAACCCCTTAATGTCCATGAAAACTGAACCCATTTGCTCATTTTGGGCATAGGCCAGCTGTATTTCCGTTGAAAGCAGCGCAAGACAATCGCTCGTTCCTTTGCCTCTGCGGAAACCAAATTGAGTATGAGATGAAAGCCATTAGATTCAATCCATTTGTCGAGCCGATGGAGAATCATCTTCTCTAGCAGCTTCCGTATACACGACAACATCGCAATTGGACGATAAGAATTGTAATCCGACGCGGCTTTCCGGGTTTTTGTATAGCTATAACTCTAACCTGCCTCCATTCATCCGGAACAATATTGCACTCAGGAACTGATTAAATAAGTTCAGCAAGCGCCTCTTTACGACGTCTGGGAGGTTTTTCAACAAGTTAAACTTGATTTTATCCATTCCTGGCGCAGAATTATTGCATGAAAGAAGAGCAAGAGAGAATTCAAGCATAGAAAGGGCGCATCCAATTCGTTACGATTGGTTTGAGTATCGCGAGTAATTCGTTGCACCGGAACCGAATCTGGGCACACTTTCTTAGCGAACGCGTAGACCCACCGGGAAGAGCTTTCCTTGTCTTCATTCACCGACGACGCATTTCGCATTCTTCTCCCGACGGTCCAAAGAGTTCTCATCGACGTCTCACGCGATAGCCCTTCGACGAAGTGACGCCAATATCCGCGTTTCTTGGCTTTGGCGAGGCTCTTAAACTTACGCTCAGGGCAATGTACCGCTCGTAGTTATCTCGCGAACCGCGCTTCCGATATGCTTTAAACGCGACGGATTTTTCACGGTAGACTTCAGTACATTCGTCATCCCACCACGGAGTGGCGAACGTCGGCAAATTGTTAATCCTGGTACCGGTCTGCGCTGTGCGTCGATCGCACATTTGAGGATTAACCCGGATAAAAACCGATACTCTTCCAACGGAGGAAGGACTTCGACCGATTGCTCGCCATCGATGATCGCTTCAGCGAATTTACCCCAGTCTATGCATTTCGTGAGGTCGTACGCAATGTCGATCGAGCGAAATTGACACGAACCATTGGTGATTGAAATTTTCGATAGGCAGGTGATCACTACCATGGGGATCTTGAATCACTTTCCACGTGCAATCCAATGATAGTGAATTCGAACAGATTGGAGAGGTCTAATTTGCTTCCAGGATTTGGAGGTGGAGCCACGCGTGTTACTTCCCAGTATTCAAAATAGTCAAGTTGAAGTAGTCCATGAGGTCTAGTATCAATGCAGAACGGTTGTCGTTGTACGGTGACCCCAGGCTGTACCGTGAGAATTAAAATCTCCTAAGATCAACCGTGGTTCTGGCATTGCGAGGCAAATGAGTCGAAAGATCCCTGCGGATATTGCCGCATTCGGCGGCAGGTATATGCTGGCTATACTAAAACTTTTGCCTCGAATAGTCACTTGGCATGCAACTATTTCAGGGCCTGTCATCGAGGGGAGATCAATTCTATAAAGGAGTGGAGCTTATTAATCCCCAATAGCACCCCTCCATATGAGTCCCCTCGATCCTGCCGAATAATGTTAAAATCGTGGAAAGAGAAATCTTTATCAGAAGAGAGCCATGTTTCACAGAGAGCAAATACGTCACAATGCGATTTGTGAACTAAAAAGTTAAAAGCGTCCAAATTTTTTAAAATACTTCTACTGTTCCATTGTAGTACTACGATCATATCCCCGACCTCATTGGATAAATTATCCATCGAAAGATATGATTGAATCAAGAAGAGGCCATTTTGAAGACAGTTTCTTTAGAAGAGGTTTTACAAATATAAGGATCATGTTGATGAGGTTCCTCGTTGTCAGTGAGACCTCGAAAATGGTGAAGATGAATTCCACAATCCCAGAAAGAGACATTTTTTCGGAGTCTTCGACTTGACACGGTCGATATTCCGGATGCCTTGGTAGTTGGCGTTCTGGGCAAAAAACTGGAACAACTGGGGTTTTAGATGTTCCCGGAAGTGGCAGAAAGTCACCAGCCAGTGGTTTAAAACCTGGAGGAAAAACTTTTTTTGTATTGCCACCACTTCTTAAATTGTTCAGAGGAGGGTGAGGAGCCTGTTCTACAGTCAGCGCGTTTTGAGATGCTTGCTGACGGTGCCGTTGACGTCTTGCTGTAGCGCGCTTTCTCTTCGCTCCCGTCTAAACAACAGAGTACTCCTCAGCATCCTCAAAGTCTGAGCCCTGATCATCTATGGGCAGGGAAGAAAATATATTGTTGTCTGGTTGGGCTGGTGGAACAGCGGCCGGTGGGATCTTTTTAAGAATCTCTGCATAAGACCGCTTCGACCGCTGCTGCAGCGAACGAATTTGGTGTTTCTCCCGCTCTATATACTTCGGGCATACAGCGAGATCATGTGGAGCTTCCCCACAGCATATACACTTGGGGTCCGTACTGCAGGGACAATCCACATGTTGCTCACCGCATTTGCCGCATCGTGCTTTGTTACAGCAGTAAGGTGCAGTATGACCCAACTGCTGGCACTTGTCACAGTGCATGACCGTCGGTACATAGAGGCGAACAGGTAAACGAAGCTTCCCCAACACGAGGAAATTCGGCAGGGCAGCTCCAGAGAAGATCACACGAAAAGAGTTTGAGGGCTTTTTTGTGCCGTCGGATGACACCTGGTTCATTTGCCTGACATCAAGGACCTGAACTGATGGAACGGCACGATTTTTGAACCCACCAGTTCCATGGGACTTGATATCAGCGCACGTCAAAAACGGTTCGGTGACCACTCCGGCTATTTCTACTACGTGCGAGGGAAGATACACATGGTATTCTAAAGAAAACAGCTCTGAGGCAACAATCCTGTTTGCTTCTTCGCGATCACTTAGAGTGATGCGAAGCTTACTGCGACTGGGAGAGGTTATATCTTGAATGCTCCGAAATGACTTTGCCAGATCTTTTTCTATTTGAAATTTGTTCAAAGGTTTACTTTTGGGCCGAAAAAAAACCAGAAAAGGACCTTTAGATCCGGCTGGATAAGCTTTCCGGCGGGGAAGCTCGGAGGAGGATGAACCAGAAGGTGCTTTAGTTGGTGTTGGCTCCGAACCTTTTTCTGTCTCCATTAATGGTAAATGGGGAAAAGGTAACAGAATGGGAGGAATATCATCATCCGAACAATCAAACTCCTCCGAGCCCCGGCTCGGATTATTTTCATCCATCGTGGGGACTTAGAACGCCCACGAGGATAATTAAATAATTGTGCTCAATTCAATATCAGGAAAAAAAATCAAAATTTACTAAGAAATATAATATAAAAATGTAGGACACAATAAGAATGTTCGTAACTTACACGTGAATTAGTTATTTGTTTACTTAATGCGATTATATTTTCCTAAAACATGCTCAAAAAAAAATCCACATACACAGCTCCTATCACAGAGAGAAAAAAAAAATCAAAAATTAAGAAAACGAGATCCACTTAAAGGTGGATTAATCAACCAAAAAAATTAACCAATAATTAACCAAAAAAAAAAAACTTATAGAATACTAATAAATTTTAAGAAAGGTTCCCTGTTATCTAGGAGGATTAATCAACAAGAAAAATTTCAAACCCAAGAAAAAATAATAAAATATATACAAAAAAAGGAAAAAAAAAATTTTAGATAAATAAATGAGATAATTTTTACCGGTGAGGTACTTTTGCCTGCTAGGGGGATTGTCCTCTATCGTCAGAGAGTAGTGGAGCAAAGTGGAAATAAAAAGAAATGTTTACCTATTGTTACACTTTGGTATGATGCGGCTGCTAGGTATCGGTCTGCACACAGGCTTTTGAAAAGCCTCCGGGTGGAACAAAGCCTCGATCGACGGGATGGAATGGTGCGGTGATGACGAGATGTGATGATGATGATGATGATGATGATGGTGATGGTGATAGCCGCCGTAGGGGAGAACAAAATTCTTCTCCCTTTCGGTGTCGATTACGGGTCGTTGGATGGTCCTTCACAAGGCTCGCCTGTAAAGGCCACTTCCTTCGTCCGAACGTCGCACTGTGGCACTATTTAACCGGCTGCTACACTAGCCTTAGTGCAGAGAAAAAAAACCACGATCGTGGGAAAAAAAACCAAAAAACCAAAAAACCAAAACGTATTTCGATTGCGGAGCTAACTGAGTTATGACTTGCACACTCGAACGTTCGACAAGGAATGGAATCATGCTTATATGTGACGGTACTCCACCATGATGACCAACTAATCTATAAATAAAATCAACCCCGTTTTCCAACCGGAACCTAACGAGAATATCTCCCCCTATCTTTCCAGTACTCCAGAAGGCGGGTCATCACATGGAGCACACCCTGATGGCGAGCTACGTGGGCCTGCTGATCGGCTGGATCGTGATGGGCAGCGAAGAAAACGAAACCACCGTTCGATCCTACATGAAGGATGGCAACTTTGTGACGATGGTCACCTCGTTGGAGAAGTACTACAACTTCCTCAATCTGACCGCCAATGTAAGTTCTGCTCAATCACTCTACGGCTATATTCTAATCTAACCTGAACTCCCCTTGCTTCTCTTTATTCAAACAACCAGTCGGACGCCCTCAGTCTGCAGCATGTCCGTCAGACGAAAAACATCATCGACAATCTGAAGCGGCTAGACTCGGCCGAACGCCAGCAACCGCAAGCATCCACCAGCAATATGACGACGGGTTCATCCAGTCAGCAATCGACTCCCGCCACCCCGCACCGTTATGGATCTCGGTCATCGACCAGGGCACACTACTGATAGAAGCTCGGCTGCGTATTGTAATTTTACTTGTAAAAGTTTGAACTCTGCTACTTCTCATTCTTCTTGTAAGTTGTAACTTGTATAACGAGCTATCCGTTGTCCGGATTGGTTTTTTTTTAAATCTAGGTACCTATACTAAAAGCTCTCTTTCCGTTCTTCGTTGCGTCCCAATGAAGAACAGAAGGACACTTTGTAATTAAATTTGCTTTTAACAAAGTCCTAATGTTAGCACATCAAAAGAAAAAAAGCAGTGTAAATTGGGATAATAATTCCGAACCAAAAGAAAATACACTTCAGTCGGTGTATTCTCGGTTTTTTAAATATTTAATCGTATTTTTTTAGTTTCTCGCATCCCTATAGTAACTGTTAACGTTACTCCTGCTTAATGAAAAGAAAAACGTCTATGCCTATTTGTGTAAGATTTTTTTTTTCGTAGCGTAACTTATAAGCACTTAAATCTTAGGTGTGTGCGAGCGTCGGTTTTAAGAGTGAGTGTTCGTTAGTGTGGCCTATTTGTAAATTAAAGTTGATTTTCAGTTGCGTCCCTTAAAAAAATCATAAATATCATTATCTATAATTCCAACTGGAGTATGTAGTGGCGCAGTCCTGTCGCAAAGAATGAATTAACGCTAGATAAGCAACAACAACAAACAACTGTTAGTTGATAATGTTTCTTTAGACGTTTAGAACGAATCCAAAACATACAAACACAAACAGAACCAGCAGCGGAAGCTGCATTGATTTGAAGCAGCTACGCACTTTCGTCGTTTTAGGATTAAGGCACAAAAGCAGATTGAAAATTAATAAAAACTAAGCAAAAAATAATTAAGAGACGAAAATAGAGGTACAATAGAGTATTAGGCAGAGATAAGTATGTACATATAGCGACCAATTAAGGTAATGTATATTGTTTAAATTATTAAGATGCATAAACAGAGAGAAAGAGAGGAAAGTTCTTTGCGAAGAGAATACTTTTTAATAAAATTCTTTGGAAAATTTAGGCTATTTGTCGAACTGACTGTTAGATGACACTTCAAACTTTACCATCAAGCTGCGTGTTGCATTTGAATATCAAGCATTGCATACCATTTGAATATCGAGAGAGAGAAAAAGCAAGTTCAGCAATGATCTCTAAAAGTTACCTATGTAATATAACAGGGTAATTAATTCTAGCAATGCCAATATGATATAGAAGGAGATGTTTGCTCATCATCATGAGGCCCCAAGAGTGGACAGAAAGATTTAACACATTTTCATGAGAAATTTTGACGAATAAAATTGCACCTTGATGCACGGCCATTTAAGCGAATGAAACCCGAGAACTGTGATAGTACATTCGAAATAAACGTTTCAATTGATCTGTTGGTTTAGAAAAACCTAAATTTGTTACAAATAAAAAGGAGCACATATGTGAGAGACCCCGTTAAATGTATTGAAAGAGCACCTATACTACTTACATAGATCAAAACAGACTTTCAATCCGTTTCGATCTAAATAATCAATAAGGTGCCTTTTCAGTACATTTAAACTCCCACCTCATTCCCTGCCAATCACATATGTGCTCCTGTCCTAGCTCCTATCTCTCTACCTATTCCCTATCTCTCCCTATCTCTTCCTAATCTATCAAAACCTGTTCACATAACTTATCTCTCTATCTTAATATTAATCTGAATTATCAGCCTATAACTCTATTTCAAAAATTAACAGGTCAAGCTTACATCAGTGGTTCAACCAATTTCATTTACAAGACAATAAGATCTTCAATGAAAGCATTCAGCTACATCGATTGGTTTGCTTGGAAGGTTCTCCCAAGCACAGTCCCTAAACGAATTTCGTTGCCAAATAGGTCCCTAATCAGTGTCAATGGGTTCCGGGGAATCTTAGTAGAAAGGATGGTAGCTCGAGATATTCGCTTGTACCCGGCTACAGCACCACAATTCTCCTTCAGAATTCCCCGGAGAAGCTAAAAGATTTCGATGATATTCGTTGGACCATTAGTTAAGCTCGATCCTAGTTCAAAACCATTTGCCAAACTGCTTAGAACCAATTTGGAATTTCCGTCAAACAGAGGAAAATCGTTGACACGAGGAAAATCAAGCCAAAGCATTTCCAACCAAACACCTTCCTACCTAACGTTTGTTTTCGCTCACTGAAATTTTCCAAAAGCACCACAGTAGGCTGCTCCGAAAACGTCAAATTTTGCTCCTCTGTTTGCATACCTCGATTTTCTCGGGAGGTACAACTTTCCCAAAATCCAGCGTAAATGAAACTCAATTGAGTACGCTCCAATCGGGGTTTTGAAGTCTGCGTAGAAGAATTTGAAGTTTCCGCTTTGAAATCCATTTGTTCCAAAGCGTCATGGAATGTTTTAGCAAATCTTTCAAAAACTTCTGCAGTTGTCTTGCAGTTCTGTACCTCCGTTATACCTGCTGAAAAAATAGAATCTAATTTATTTCCTCCATAACTAGCATACTCACAAGAATTTGGAAAATCATCCAAAAGTTCATCCTTATCTCCTAATTCCTTAATCCCTACTCCTACAAAATCATCACCTTCATACTCCTTACTGTAAACGGACATTGAGGCATTTTGAGTAGTCTCATTATTGCGTCTGGGAACCGGAGGAACCCCTTCCCAAATACCCTCACCTGAAAACTGTTTGCTGGAAAAAGGTCGTCGAAAAGTACTTACTTTTGACTTAACATTGGCATACTCATCAGTCACCGGTTTCAATTTTGCCGGTTCCACCCTGCTGGCAACTTGGACTTTGTACAAGCGGTTTTGACACGCTTATACAAAGTCGCAAGCTCGCCATCAGGATCGGAACGAAGGAAACCCGGCAAAGAAACCGGTCTATCACTCTGACCGGGACGAGTTCTCCCAACATTCCGACCATTTTTCGGTTTGGCAAACATACTTTCCAACTCCTGATTCGTCTGGATGGCTAGGTAAGGGAGCGAAAGAAATCACGTCCGTCTGGAACAACTACTCAAAAGCCTCCTAACGGTTGCGACCAGAGTGTTTGTTTATAAAGACGCTTTCAAGAGAAAAGTCTGTTGCGATGGCGTTGTCATGGTAGCGTCTTACGGATCATGCGAAGTGGGGGTGAAAATTGTGAAAAACGGACATTTTAATCACGGTAGGCTGCGTTTTAATTTTCATTGGAATGTCAGTTTTAGTTCGCCGAAACGTCGACTGCTGAAGGTAAAAAGGTGCTCGTTGCTGCTTGAGGTGCAAGTTCATAGAATTCAAGAATAATTAGTACCGTTTCCATGATTTATTATGGTTCATTTACCAACGCCATTTGTAATTGTTTATGGCACAAAAATCAGCAATTGGCAAGCAGTGGTGATCCAGTTCCAGTTCCAGTGATCCGGAACATTTTGTGTAAAAGAGACTTTTGGAGTGAATCTTAAGAGAAACCAAGGAAATTGCAGTTCATATAATGTGTGTAGTCCTAAACTCTCCTAGCGAAAGACAATACAGAACCAACTAGAACTGCAACTGCTATGTTCCGAAAACAATCGGCATTTGTTGATAAAAAATTGCAAATGGCTTTTGTTCGGATTAAATAACTATCGAACTATTTTTTGCGAATCACCCAAACTTCGGGAGATCAAACTGTAATAATTTAATTTAACAATTTCAGCCATAAATTTTATACAACAATGATTTTTTTACTCACAATTTTAGTTCGCCTTTTCCTCACACTTGGACTGAAGTTCCTACTAAATTAACACTTAATTAATTTCTTTGTTTTTTCCATTTCATTAAGATATTTTACTTACAATTCGTAAACCGATACGAAAATCAACTCCGGTTTAGAGCCCTAGCCTTTGCCTATCGTTTTCCTGGGCAACTACTTGTTTCGTGTCAGTATGCGTCCGTCCTGTTCTGTGTCAAATTTCACCTTTAAATGTTGTGTATCGTATTGTACGGTTTTGAGTGTATTTACCTGCTCTAAATGAACTCAACAATCGGTCGCTTTCACCACTTAAACACAGTTTGCTTTCCGCTTAAACACTTCCAAATATAAATTCACAATGTGCCTATTCAACGTCTTTGTTTTGTTTATGTTCTTTCTATCCTACGTTTGACGGTTTTCTATCTCAGTTTATCTCTCTTTCTCTCTCTCATCTCTCATCTCTGTTTATCTTACCTCCGCTGTCATCTGACACTACGATGCGGTAAGGGCTGTGCGACCAGTGCTGCCAGAACAATCCCCGGCCCGTAACTCTGTCCCGGAAGCCATATCCGGCTCAGGGTTACCATCAGTTATCTCCATCACGGCCAGTTTCGCTGCCGCTCGCTTGTACCGTCCGGTGCTGGTACGCACCCATGCTTGACGGATCCTACCGTCTCCGGATACGATGACCTCTTCTACAACTCCACGGATCCAGCTCTTACGGCTCGCACCCTCTACGACGTACACTACATTTCCCGCACGCAATGGCTTTGCCTCGCTGAACCACTTCGTCCTCTGGTTCAACGACGGCACATACTCCTTAATCCACCGTTCCCATAGCACGCTAGCTAACTGTTGCGAACGCTGAAATGCGTCACAAAGGGCCACCGCCGGATGGGGAGGCGGAAGACCTACGCCTGGCTGTTTCGGTGACACACCCCTCAGAAAGTGGTTGGGAGTCAGTGCTTCTGCTTCCTTGGACTGTTCCGACACGTACGTAAGCGGTCGAGAATTGACAATATCCTCCGCCTCAACAATCGCTGTCTGCAATATCTCGTCCGTCAATTGCCTTCCATCATCAAGCGCTACCAGCGCTGCTTTTACGGAGCGCACTTAGCGTTCCCAAACACCTCCCATGTGAGGTGCTGCAGGAGGGTTGAACGTCCACTTCGTTCTTCCATTCGTTAGCTGGTCTGCGCAGTCATCTCCGATGCCCTGCACAGCTGCCACAATCTCCTTACTGGCTCCTCGTAGGTTCGTCCCGTTGTCAGAAAAAAACTCGATCGGCCAGCCCCGTCGCCCGATGAATCGATGTATCGCCATCAAACAAGACTGTGTGGTTAGTCCATGTGCTACCTCCAAATGTACCGCACGTGTTACCATGCAGGTAAACAGCGCGATCCACCTCTTTTCTCTCTTGCGTCCTACAGTAACATCGAACGGTCCTAAATAATCCACACCGACGTAGCTAAACGGCCGTAGATTCGGAGTAATCCGTTGCACCGGAAGCGGAGCCATTCTCGGTACTCGAGGGAGACAGCGATGCACTTTGCACCACACACAATTCGCCGAAACTTTCCGAACAACAGCATCCACGTGTGGAATGAAGTACAACTGTCGCAACTCGTTCTTTACTGCTTGGCGATATCCGTGACCACTCTTTTCGTGATGGTGTTGAACGATCAGTTTCGTAATCCGATGGTCATCTGGTAGAATAATCGGAAATCGCAAATCAAACGGCAAAAATTCCGCTCTCTCCACTCGACCTTCCATTCGAATTGTTCCGTTTTCGTCGATTAGTGGAGTCAGCTTGTACAGCGGACTAGACTTCTCGATAGCCATCCACTGATTCACCGGGCGCTCCTTGTTCCTCGACAGCTGAAGATATGCTCATCGATGAAGCTCTCCGACTGCGCCATCTTCAGAAGGTAACTCTCCGCCCTCATATATTCCTCTTGCTGTAATGGTACGTAAACCGACGCGATTGTGCTTGGCATCCGCACCTTCCTCTGCCTGTTTGTCGCTCGCAGTGTCTCTATCGCCATGCTTTTTCACCCTCCGTTTGCAGTTTGACACGAAACGAAACACACACGCCATCGTTCGAACTAGTACGGTCCACTTCGAGAAGCGGTTTGCGTCCACCAGAACAGCCGCAATCTTCACATCAGGTAGTAGCAGATGAATTCGCAGTTCTTTCGTCGTGTTCCCAGGCGGCAGACTCTTCCTCGGCCATTCGTCTTTACTGGCGTACAGAAACTGCGGTCCCCGTACCCAAGGGCTGCTCGGAAGTATTTCCGGATCCTTGCCCCATTTCGTCAACTGATCTGCCACGTTCAATCTCGTCGGCACCCAACGCCAGTCGGTGAGTCTTGTCAAGCTCTCTTGTCAAGATTTCTCCGATGCGAAAGCCGACGAACTGCTTGTAGCGGCGCTGATCGGATCGAATCCATGACAACACCACCTCTGCGTCTATCCAGAATACAACCTCACTGATAGCAAAACTGTGTTTTTCGCGCACTGTCTGCGACATCCGAGCACCGAGTACGGCCGCTAGAACCTCCAAGCGTGGAATCGATAGCTGTTTCAACGGAGCCACTTTCGCCCGGCTCATCACCAGCTCGCACATCACCTCTCCACGCACCATTGCTCGGAAGTACGCCACGCATCCGTACGCCGTTTCGCTCGCATCCGCAAATATATGTAGCTGCACGTCTACGATCTCATCAGACCGTGCACTACCGAAGTAGCTACGTGGTAGCCTGAAAGCCTGAATGTCAGTAAGAATATTCGTCCATCGTGTCCATTTTCGGAACGATGCTTAGTCAACCGCGTCATCCCATTGACACCCCGTCCGCCACAGGTCTTGAATAACCACCTTTCCCAGAATGGTGACTGGCAAAAGAAACCCCATTGGATCAAACTGCGCCATCACGATGCTGAGTACAATTCTCTTTGTCGGGCGTTCTTCTCCTCGTATAGCTTTGGCGTATTCCAATTTCGATGCGGTTGCAAAGCAGAACACGTCTTCGACCGTATCCCACACGATGCCTAACACGCGCTCGCACTCCATGCTCTTGTCTTGGCTGAAAAGCACCGATGAAACGCCGCTCTGCTCTCCCAGACTCTCTAGGAATTCACCTGAATTCGACACCCAGTTTCTTATGCGGAAACCACCCTGCGAGTGGATGTACCTCACCTCCTTGGCCCTTCTTATCGCTTCCTCGATGGTGTCTGTGCTGTCATAGTAGTCGTCGACGTAGTGTTTCTTCATAATCGCTGCCGCTGCCTCTGGAAACTCGTCCGCGAATTGTTCCGCATTCAAATTTTTAACGAATTGCGCTGAACAAGGTGAGCAAGTGGCGCCAAAGGTTGCAACATCCATAACGTACACTTGCGGTGCACCTGTTTGATCAGTTCCAAAGAGAAACCGCTGTGCTTGCTTGTCCGCAGCTCGGATTCTCATTTGGTGGAACATCTCTTGGACATCTCCTCCAAAGGCAACCGGGCCCTCTCGAAAGCAGGAGATGACTTTCGCCAGAGGCACTAACATATCCGGACCATTCAATAACTCCGAGTTTAGTGAGATCCCTCCAACCAACGCTGCCGCATCCCACACCAGACGTACATTGCCGGGTTTCCTTGGGTTTTGGACTACGTTCACAGGCAGATACCACACCGTTGAGTATGGTGTCTCTTCGAGTTCTACTGTTGTTATCTTGTGCGCGTAGCCCTTGACCTGATAGTCCTCTATTTGCTGGTACACATTTTGTTTCAACACCGAGTCCTTCTCCAACTTTCGATCTAGTGCACGCATCCTTCGCACTGCCATCGGATAGCTGTCAGGAAATTGCCTTTTCGTTTCCCGCCACAGTAATCCCGTTTCATATCGATTGCCTACGTGTCGTCGTCGATTCGAGAATTTCTCTAGCCCGCTTCTCCTCTGCTGGTTCCGGAATGTCATATGATCCAACCACCATCTCATCCCGCACGTATTGCTCTCGCATGAGGTCATGCAGCTCCTGGTTGCTCACCGGTGTGATGAAGTGTAGATTCAAGTACGTCTGTACACTGTGTTTTGGCTTCTCAGATCCGTAAATTGTCCAACCCATCTTCGATCGCACAGCAATCGGTTCACTCGGCTTCCCGACCCGTGACTCTAATGGTACAAACAGATGCAGATTATCCAACCCGACGAGAATCGTTGGTGTCCCGCATGGAAAGTCCTTTACTGACACTCCAGCAAGAAGCGTGTATCGCTTTACCACCTCTGCGTATCGGACGTACTGTTTTGGCAACTGCAATTCGGTCACCGTCCGTGTGTTAAATAGCGGAAACTTCTCCTTCGATCCCTTCGCTGACATCATCATATCTATGCTGCGTGACTCGTTCTCATATCGGTTGATGTTCCCAGTCCACGTGACTATCAACGGCTCCAGAGTTCCTTCTGCCTTCAGCCGTTTGGCCACCGTATCATCCACCAGCGTCGCCGACAATCCTTTGTCCAGAAATGCGACGGTGTCGTACTGCCGCTTACCAACGTGGAGAGTCACCGGCATCATTCGAAAAATCACCGTACAATCCGACTTCGCTTTCTGCAGCTGCACCGTTTCTTCCACCCGATGCAACAAAGGATGGTGTCGTCCTTGGCAGTTCCGTACCATACACCGAATCTTCGAGTAACACCGACCACCTTCGTGCTTGTTTAGGCAGACTCCGCAAAGTTTCTGCCTCTCAACCTCTCTTAGGCGCTCTACAATGTTCATCTGTCTAAACTTATCGCAGTTCCTAATCAGATGATCCGTCATTTTGCAAATCCAACAAGGCCGGCTGCCCATTTCACTTCGGGCCCTTTCATTCTGCTTCTGCTCGTATTCATGCACATGCACATATTCCCTCTTCTTAGGATTCTCTCTCCCAGTTCTGAAGCGCTCGCTCACTGACAACGTAGAAAACTCCATCACTTCTGACACATCGGAAACAATGTCATTCGTGAAGTTCGTGAACATCCTCAGCGGACTGTCTACCCTACCTCGCTTATACCGGACCCAATCTAGCTTGTAGGTTGGTGGCAGCTTGTCAACCAACTCCTGCACCAGCATCGGGTTATTTAGGTGATCGTTGAGTCGTGCAGCTTCGAGATGATCGCACAACTGCTTCACCGTGATCCCGAAGTTGATGAACGACTCCAATCGATCCGCCCTCGGTGCTGGAGCATTCCTCACTTTTGTTAGCAGTGACTTCAACAGCTTCTCCGGCTTACCAAATAAATTACGAAGGTCGCAGGTCACATCCGGAACTGAGTCCGGCAGAACAAGACGACTTCTAACTGCTTCAAGCGCATCTCCTTGCAAGCGATCCTGTAGTCGCTTCAAATTCTCCAGGTTTGAGAATCCGCACGCCATCGTAGTATGCTCAAAGCTGCTAATGATAGCGGCCATACTTCAGGTTCACCGCGAAACTTTGGAAGATATTGCGAAACTGCTTTTCTAGCGGCCAGCTGATCCCTCGATATTCGACCAACGTATCGCCCCGGCCCGTCACCAACTCTACTACAGTGGACATTGCTGCGACAGCTACTTCTCGGCTGTTCTTCCAACGATTTACTATTTTCGCTCTCGGCGTCTGACTCCGAATCGGTTCCTGCAATCATTGCCGCTTTCTTCATCGGTTTTGGCTTGCATACATTGTTCGAGCTCCCCCGCCTCGGGCAGATCTCCTCCTTTGGAATGCGTTCCACGAAAATCTGTGGCTGACGGCTTTCTGACTATCTTCT